>JAGSMV010000063.1:0-53669 GCA_029286815.1 Troides helena
CTTCAGAAACGCGCCGCAGCTACCCACACACCGCGTACACCAAGCACACCCGCGATCGTAGCGTCCTCGCCGCCCAGGAGATTCCGGGAACAGGCGAAGGTAGTCGGGGAACGGTTCTGCGCCCGGCCTCGACGGCCGAGTAGACGCCAGGTAAAGAACAACAAGAACCAGACACACACAATAAAACAGAACCATCCGCCAGATAGCTACATTCCGCGTAACACATTTGGTTTCTAAAACCACAGGCCGTGGATCCGGGTCCACGATCCCAGTGTCAGATGAGCTGTAAGAGCCGCTGCAGCTTGCGTTCTGATCTACATCATGAATATTGTCAACAGAATAAGTCAGTGCTAACGATTTCTAGACTCAAAAGATTAAAGCAAAGAGTTGCAAACAAAGAAGTTGCTTATGAAAGTGGAGGGAAGCGATAGAGGTACAGGATCGTAGCAGGTGGAGACAGGTGGTCTCTCTGCCTACCCCACTGCAACGAGTACATATATGTGTATGTATAGAGTGTATGCAAACAAAATCCGCAGAAGTTAGAAATACTAGTCGATTTGCGTATAGTGTTACAAAGATACGATAAAACAATTTGGACGAAAACAGGCGTGAAAATAAAACTAAAAGGTCGATACTTTTTGTACTCAATGTGATGTTCTGTTACATAACAATGAACTTAAACAGATATGTTTAAATTGTTTTACTCACTTCATTGTTATGTATAGTTGTTATTTTTGGACAACTAATTTAAGTTTTCTGAAATCTATAAGGAAATGTCATTAACCCAAGAGATTGATTGATTGAACATGAAACCTTTTTTGGTGTTTGTATAACAATGATTCCCTAAAATATGCAATTAATATAAGAAAAGATAGGTCTATATATAGATGTGTTACTCTGCACAATCCTGGTCTAGCAATTAAAAAAGAAAAAATTAAAATCAAGACTTCTATTCGTAGCATTTTAGTATTAATTAATATTTTACCACCATTTCTAATGAGGTTCCTCTGAACGGAGAAGAAAGGGCGAAAGAAACTCCTCAGGTATCCTCTCTTTATCAATTTTTATGTAAATAGCGGACGAAATATATTAGAGCTAAAATATTCTGAACTTACATGATTACACATAAAAATAGCTAAAGTACAACAATAATTACAAGCATATTAAGATTAATGTATCCAATAATAATGGACTTGAATTTGACATCACTCTTACAAGTTAAGGGACAATGAAACCATAGCAGGTTAAGCTTCCTCATTTACTGAGAAGATGCCATCTAATTTTTAAAATCACTAGCAGTAACCAAAACATGTCGCCTTGGAATCGAACCCAGGACTTCCGTGTTCAAAGCGTTCCACAAAGACAGTTAAACATTAAACAATAATAAAATTATTAAAATAAATACCTATGTACTCACAGTGATTTTACATAAACAGTACCTCTATATATTGAAAATAGATGATTAACACACGAATTATCGCCATGAAAATTTAATAAATGGCTGGTTTATACTACAAATATCTTGATTCTAATTTTAATCTTATAAGTCATTTAACAATCCCACTAATAAAATGCAGGCCACATTACATAAAAGATTAAATAGAAGTACATAAGTTATGCTAATTTGATGGGTTTGATGGTAGGCATCCTCAAACAATATACAGAGACCAATTAATAGTCAATTGTTAAAATGTAACAAACTATAAATAATAAAAATATTGAACACTAAAAAATCCTAAACAATCTTCACACTTAAACTCTTTTTGATTGCATATAATTTTTTAAAACATTACAGCTCATAACATCTAATGAATAATATAATACTCAGGGCTCGGGTTCGATTCCCATAGCTTTTGGTAACAGAGAAGGTATGGAAACAATCATCCTTAACCCTTTTAGTGCCACGGAACGCAGTCGCGCTTTTGACAGTTCACTCTTTGGTGCGCACACGTGACGGCCGTGTTACCGCATTTCTATTTTTATTAATTATATTGCTCTCTAATTATCTTCGATAGAATATTTTTTACATAAACATCGTGATTATTATTTTTTTAATATTTCTAATTTTCATTTCAAAATGTCGGACACAAGTAAATTTACGATACAGACTTTGAAATGAAAGAACAATTTGAAACTGCGTTAGTGATTATGAGAGTGATAGCGGAAGTGATATTATTCCTGTCAATCAGAGGTTGTGTGTTATTAGTGACAGTAGTGATATATCATCCTCACGATGATCTTGAAAGACGACGCAATCAAACGCGCAATTTGTGGAACTACCATCAAATGCCATATGAGCAAAACAAACAGCATGCTTTTCTTGAGTATGTGGACCCAAGCATGCTCCTCACGTGACGCAGCCCCATTGGAGTATATTAATTTATTTTTCAACGAGTTTTGTATAACAAGATGGTTTTCGAAACTAATCGGTATGCTTTGAAATTTTTGAATCACATCGAAATTTGAAACCTAATTCACGCGAAATATTGAAGCCTTGTACAATACCAGAAATGGAAGCATTTGTGGCAGTACTCCCAGAAATGGGTATCACAAGAAGGGGCCTACTATTTCTTCTTACTGGAATAAAATCACGTCACATCCGGTGGTTTTCTAACATGTTTTCCAGGAACAGATTTAAATTAGTTTGAATTTTTCCATATAGTTGACAATGCGACTAGCATCACCAGGACATTCCGAATACAACCCATGTGCCAGATTTGACTTCATTATAGAACATGCAAACACAGTTTTTCGTCAGCATTAAGTGCCCAATAAACAGCTAAGCATAGTTGAATCTTTGGTTGGAACAAAATGTCACACTACCAGTAAATAAGTAAAAAATAAACCAACAAACAATATATACTAAACAACAAACATTATAAGTGGAGCATAAAATTTTGGATGCTCTGTGAATCTAGTACTAAATATTGTTTAGGTTTTTATTATTATCGTGGGGCACAATCTAATGAAGATAAGGATGAAATAAAAAAGATAGGTGTTGGTTCTCTTGTGGTGGAAAAACTCTTAAGTTTAGGAAAATATTTCGATAAAGGATACCACATTTAATGACAATTTTAGAGGAATTAGCATACCAGTTAGCCAAATCACTTTTGAGAAAGGAACATACATAACTGGCATGATACAGCAACAGAAAGCTCTCATACCCAAAGAAAGAAAGTAACAAAAGTTGGTGAGCCTAAATATTTTAGTAAAGGAAAAATTTTAATGTTCTCATCGCGATAAACAGACAAAAAAATCCAGTTATCCTCATTTCCAATGATATCAATGTTGGAAACGTTACAGTAAAAAGAGACGTGGAAATTGTGAAACAGAAAATCAAGCCACTTATGATACATGCCTACAATCAATTCATGGGCAGTGTGGACGAATCTGATAAAATACTAAACTCATACATAAATCAGAGACAGTGAAGTTTAGGAAAAAAGTAGTGTCAATATTTTTGGACGAATGACTGATTCGACTGACAGATAAACTCATACATACCAGCATAATTCCAATAAGAAAATGACTACGCTAGAATTTACTTCTATTGTTATAAATGCAATAGAGAAAAAATGGATAGATGGAAAAATTAAACTGAAACATATACTTCGTCAGAAGCCGACTTATGGCGGAAAAGTTGCCAGGACAGAATTTACGATGATATGTGGTATGCAGCAGTAAGGACAGAGTGCAGTGAAAAGATCAAGAAGCTTAATTTGCTCCATGTGTAAAAAGGACTGCATGGTGTTTGTGTAAGAACACACGTTTGTAAATAAATTCTCTTCATTCTGTAAATATTTTGTCAATAAATGTGTAGATGTGTTTCTGTTTTATTATCATAGTATAAAATCTCTGAAGAATGTTGAAAAATTATGAATATTCGAGTGTTGTAACGGAAATGGTGAATATTTCTTTTGTTCATATAAATTATCTATAAAACTTTTACTGGCATTTTTCGCATATGTTAGTTAAATATGGATGGCACTAAAAGGGTTAAAGACCATGAGATACGTAAACCCGCAATATTGGACCGGCGAACCTCTTTTGATAGGGGTCCTAAATCCCACCAATTAGATTTTATATTGGAAGCTGTTTAATATCTTTTATATGGTCTAACAGTTCTTATGTTACAAATTAAGACAAGTTACAATGTAAATATAGATGATGCCGAATGACTGTGTCCACTGCAACAAAGATATATAATAAATAAAAGAATATCCTTTACAAACAATAAGTATAATGGTTACCATTCATCAATCAAGGAAAAACTCCATAATCACCTCATTTGATGAGCCAGGATCAATGTGGCTGTAGAGGTTTAGCTCGCCATTCTTGTTAAGACCCGGATATGTGTAGAACAATTTGCTGCTCATCAGTGTTTCCATCAAAATATGACATGGATTTCTATAAGAAAAGAGTAATAAAGTTGTTATTATTACTGCATTATTTAGATCACCATTTAAAACATTATGGGACCATAGTTAAGCCCCAATCTATTTAATTTAAGAAAATGGATACTAAATATCCTTTCTCTTGGATAATAAACTATTCACTCGTTAATATAGCGTTGGGGTGATATACACAATACAATGCTATCGTCGCCTAGAGTTAATTAAAAATTTTATAGACAGGAAAATTCTTTATAACAAGAGATGCGCTATGGGCGGTCGGTCTTATTACTAAAATCAATCTCTTCCAGACAACCTTTGGGTGGAAAATATGAAAAAAAATAACCGAAAATTTGGTGTGGGTACTTAAATTATATATATACATTCATACATACACATACATGGATAATATAATAATATTGTGCATTGTCTCTTTACTCCAGTAAAATCACTATATTCAGTGATAATCTCTTACAACTAATGAAGTCTGAAGCTACGACCACAATGTGGTGCTGAGTATATCATCCAACTAGCGCCGTTATTATGGGCTGTCTCCCACATCCTTTGTATAGTAAATTAGTGCACAAATAATAGAAACTTACAATTTAATTACCAATCCATGTTGAAGAAGTACTATAAACCAGATTCAAGTTTTCCAATATCATCAGTCTAGCCCATCGGTACATCATTCCTGTAAACAGAGCAAACTTACTATATTATTCCAATACTATATAATTTTTTTAATCTTATCAACTTCCACATAATTAAAACATCCATCCAAAGGACAAGAGGTTGTTAGCGACGCATTAAATACACTCTTTTAAAAATTGTATAACAGTACATATAATATTAAAAGTAACCTATACAAGATACATAATATGTAGCAAAAAAACAGTAATATCCAGTTTGGAGCGAGTTGAAGCTAATGAACGAACTTACTACAGTAACAAAGTTTTATCGCCAGGGAAATCTTAAACGATACACTGCATCTTGGGTGACAAGGTTATGTGGGGCTTCTACCCACTAAAACCTCCGTGGTCTAATTCATTACATTAGGGAGGAACTCCGGGATCTCCTACCAAACGCACCGGTGTCCCTTTGCACTCTGGCTAATGTATCACACGAAAGCACACTATGTGGTACGAAAGTACAAGACTACCATGCATTTGCTGTCGTCCTAAGGCTCGATTATTGCGTTTTGAGGGCGCCTCCTACCCTCAAGAATTTATAACTGAGACCCTTTTAGTCGCCTTGTACGACAGACAGAGAATAGCTTAGTCCTATTCTTAATAGCCTGAGACTACAGAGCTGAGTAACCGAGATCTAATAACTCGGTATCTCAAACACAATGTGCTGCAGTGTACATCATCCTAACTAGTATCATATTGTTATGGACGGGTGTATTACTTAGCATCAGGTGAATATCTCGCTCATAGCGTCGCTTTATCGACTTCAAGGGAATGTCAAAACTTAATAAGTACTTACTTCTCGGTGAGCGGAATACATAATTAGAGTCCATTTGACAAATATTTGGTGCTGCTTTATCCATTTCAGTAGTTTATAGGTGAATACCTGAAAAGCACAATCAAATATTTATAACAAATTTAGTCATAGTTTAAAAACAAGCAAAACTATTGTTATTGAAGATCACCAACTGGAGAGCCTTCAAAATAACTTTCTTTGACATTCTAAGAAACAGAAGAGTTCCCAAAGAACTGTTACTGACATTCTCTTAAATTGATGGAAGTTATCAAAGAGAACTTCACTGCAGACATTCTTGAAAAATCATTGGTTTCAAAGGAAGTTTTCTTTCAATGTCGCAGAAACAAGATTCAGTTCTCAAAAGAACTGTTAGATTGTCTAACTTTTCGAAGAACAGAAGATGATTCTTCACACTTGATTTTCTCAGAAACACAATGCCGTTCTCAAATATACTGTAACAGAGAAGTTACAAGAAACAGGAGATAGTCCTCAAAAGAACTTTTTATTGACGCCTCTAGAAACAATGGACAATTCTGAAAAGAATTTTTCCATTGACGTTCTTAGAAACAAAAGATAGTTCTCAAAAGAACTTTTTGTTGACGCAGATAGAAACAAGTAATAATTCTGAATAGATTTGTTCCATTGAAGTTATTAGAAACAGGAGGTAGTCCTCAAAAGAACTTTTTATTGACGCCTGTAGAAACAAAGGACAATTCTGAAAAGAACTGTTCCATTGACATTCTCAGAAATAGGAGATAGTTCTCAAAAGAACTTTTTGTTGACGCAGATAGAAACAAGTAATAATTCTGAATAGATTTGTTCCATTGACGTTCTTAGAAACAAAAGATAGTTCTCAAAAGAACTGATATGTATGGAGATAACCTTCTTAGCAATATATGTTTCAACCAAAGCTGGTGATCAGATCATGATGGCAGCTCACTGAACTCTACTTCCATTCTGTATGTTAAAACATTAATGCAGCAAATATGAAAAGTTAGCCAATTTTGGTAATTCTAAGAACAAGAAGCAGTAACATCTGAAAGTATAACTATAAATACAATACATTAAGAAAAACTTGTAAATAAATTATCAAACAATGAAAAGATTACACACAAGATAGTTTAAAGAGTATAAACAACTAAGTTTGTCAAAGGTATTTAAAACAAAGTGCATATACAAACAAAAATTTTAAAATCTCTTCATTTGTCTTCATATGCTTGTAACAATCACAAGCAACAATAAAAGTGGCCTCCATAGTTCAATAGATAAATGTGTATCTTTACCTCTATGACACTTTGTAAGCTCGTGTTCAGGTAACTATATATCTTTATATACATGAGGCGTCTTCTCGAACCATGGTATACATGAGTTTCGGTGAAGGAAAACATCTTCAAGAAATACTCTGACATGTTCCATGTATAGCTCATGTGTATATGGCCTGTATGGTGGTCTCGGCCAAACCACACTAATAATACTAATATATGAAAGAGTATTTTGGGCAATTCAATACACTACTTTACTCTTCACACATGAACAGGAGCCATGAAATGATTTGGTGGACAAAATGAAATCCATTTACTTTATATTATAATAATAAAAGCAAAATACATTAACATCACACATTTGTATGTTTGCAACATTATTAACTTCATATTTTAACAAATTGTCCAGGTTTCTGTAATGATTTTTTTATTTTAATATCAGGAGCTTGAGTTAGTTCTCGATGTTTCTTTTACAAAATAAAAGCTTTATATAAATTATAAGGACCAAAATGTTACATTCAAAGTATCGTCCATCACCAGCGACTACTTACTCTAATCTTTCTGACAGTATTCCTTTTTTAGCTTCTTCATAGGAATGAAAGTGCTGGTCAGCTAGGCTATGTGCCTTCGAATGCAATAGGTGAAAATCAGGAGCTGTCAGGTCAATACAGCTGGTGGAGGTAGAACTTCCGATTGAATCGTTTCCAAGTAGGTTTTCACTGGTTTTGCAACATTAGGGTGATCATTGTCATGTAGTAAAAACAGTTTGTCTTGTCTCTCAGCTCGTATAGCGACGGTTTTTCTTTTAAGGTTCGATTTAAACGCATCAATCGAAGTCGATAGCGATCCTCTTGGTAGTCTCATTCGGTTCGAGTATTTCATAACTTTCTCTTTTCTCTCTAATAGATTTTCTATGCTTTGGATTATAGTAGTGTATCCACTTTTCATCGCCAGTCACGACGCGGTGCAGAAGACCTGTTCTTTGCTGCCATTGAAGCAATAGTGAGAAAACGCCATTCGACTTCTCTCCTCTCCTTCCTTTTTAAACGTATTGAAACAATAAACTCTTCTACTACTTGTAATGTTTTCAAAAGGTCTGCTAGCATCTAACATCTGTGCTGATCGAGTGATTCCTCCAACTATTAGTCTTTAAATTTTGCGGCAATCGGTGCGCCAGAACGTTATTTATACTCAAGTTCAAAATCATTATTTTTAAAGGATCGGTAACAGTCTCTGCATATCGTTTCCGACAATGCATTGTCACCATTATTCTCAAAAATAATTCAATGTGCTTTTAGCTGCAGATTTCTTTTGAATAAAGTAATGCAATAAATTTTCCCACAAATACACTTTATTTGGCACAAAAGTAGACATTTTCAGAACTAAAGTACTTTGTTTACACTAAAGTGAACTACCATACACTGTATTTTAAGGTTATATACACTTACCGCCTTGCATGTGTGTTACCATTTGAAATTCCACGAATTGCGAATTGAACGGTACTACTACTGCCACCTTTAAGATACAACAAGAACTTATTCCAGGTCTTAATATTTTTCAATAAACCAAATTTGGAGGCTCTAGCATAGACCGAATCAGACACAAAACATTGATGCTCCTCCCAAGATCTACAATCTGTGATGACCACCCCAACTTCATACTTCTCTGTGTTCATAATATTTAATTAAATTACAACCATCTTATTCTCTGAGAATCAATACTTCATATGCTTTGTAGAAGCCACTGTAATAGGAATAAAGCTGCTGGTACTCTGATAACTATGTCCTGAATACATTTTTTCACCTCAGCTCACAATGGTCTATTCCAACTCTTTAATTTTCATTGTTTAGTTGTATTTTGCCGTTAGCTGAAGCTGCAATTTGTGAATTACAAATTAAATCTATTCTCATGGTGATAATTTATGTCAACAGTTCTTCAAAATTTTGTATAGTTATACCAGTGCAATGCTTTTGATGCACAATTATGAAAGTTTCACATGTTTTACTTTATTATTTATTACCTTTGTTGTGTTCAACTCCATCTCATTAAAACAATGACCGTTGACAATAGTTCTTTTGTGTTTAAATAGTTCATGAAGTGTTTATAACAATTTTCTCACAAATAGTGTTCTTATAAACAAACATGCTGTTCTCTCAATTATTCAACAATTTCTGAAAGTTGTCTTCTTATTTTTATTAATAAACCAGAAAAAAAAATATGGAAAATATTTTTTCCAACAATGAAATATAGCAACATATGTAGATTTAAATTTACAATCAATTTAGATTGAAAAATATATAGCTATGTGATAAATTATATGAGTACAAAATGAATGTTAATATATTTACCTGTGCCCAGAAAAGTCTTGAGAAAATACTTTCCACATAGCCTTGACTTAACGAACTGATCGACGCGTTTTAAAAATGCAAAATCGTTATAAGCACTAAAACCGTAATAGGAATCGTAAAATGAATATACACAAATCGCAAACTCTATAAAAAAATTCTTTTGTTCACAGAAACGGGAGTCCTCAAAAGAACTTTTATAATTAAAAAACAGGGTAGTCTTAAAAGGAAATCAACAACATCAGCAATCTCCATAGAAACAAGAGGCAGTTCTCAGAAGAACTTTAACACTACATGCAACCACTTGTGAACACATCCTTAAAGCAGTGTTGTAACTTGTATCATAACAATTAGTTGAAAATCCTGAATTACTTACAGTGTCATATTTTTATCACCTGTACCACGAGTCACAGCAATAGATGGACCTGTAAAAAGTATATTTCATATTTAAATACATGTTATAGTTTCTCAATTTATTATAAATATGAGCAAGATTTATAAATATCCATATTGTGTCTGTTTGTAGATGAGTACATAGCTGAATAAGTCATATTGTACATACATAAAATATTTATTCTAAATGTATGTATACATATACATGAGGGTATATATTTCTTACAAACTCTAAACAGAAGTGAACTGATATGAATAAGTTTAACATTGTTATTAAGCAAAATAATATGAGAAATGATGAAAAGAACTTATATGTAACCAATCTAAAAATTGTACATTTATAGATGAAATAAAGCAAACCAATCTACTACTACTAAATAAGGGAAAAACAAATATATTTTTAATGTTTACATATTAAATACACATATAAAAAAGAAATCCACCATGTAAAATAAAGTATTTGTTATAAATGCGGACACCTCTCTGTTAAAATGGTAATGATTACTATTTATTAATCCACAGTTTGTGTATTAGACAATATGAAAAGTTGTATTAAACAAAAAACTAGGACAAGTTAATACTATACAAAATATAGATAATGAGAGATGATAAAAAAAGTTATAAAACATCTCAAACTAGTTTTAGTTAATATCCTATATAGAATAGTAACAATACTTTAAAAGTATACTGCTGAATTGTATAGCACAATTAAATATAAAAATAATAATTTCATGCAACTTGTTTTCAATGAAAAAAACTAAATATTATATTTAAAAAGTTTAGCCCGTGATACACATATTGCACGAATTCTTCTAATCAAAGAAAAAATCTTTTAATAAAAGAAAAAGTTCTTGTAATAAAAAAATAATTCAAGACAGAGAATTATTTTCACAATGGAGTAAAGTTGAATGTATGGTCTGATTCCACATTGTGTTGTGGCTGTGAATGGTAAAATGTCCTGGTCCAAAATACTCTGGCATAAGGTGGTAACAGTCAAAATGAAGAACAACAATGTTTTAAAGGGTGGTTGGTTTACAATGAGTGATAACTAGCCAGGCAAATTTGTCACTAACCAAAAGACAAAGAATAAATAAAAAAATTAAGAATCTCACCTTTCAATTCCTCAATGAATTAATTTATTTTATAACTTCATAGAAGCTGCCATAGTCCCTTTTTTTTCTGAACTCCAATGTTTCTCTGTACAAATTTTTTTTTTTAATATTAAGGTAGTTTCTTTTTACAGTGGGGTTTTAATATTAATAGTAAGATTATATATATCGCACAACCTAACATGGTACATATATACAGATATAAACAAAATTTGCCATAATATATAATAATCTAAAGAAACGTCACTTTTACTATTTTCATGTTAACCTCATGGTTACAGAATGATTTTGACAAATTTTAACCACCAACTAAATTATACATAAATTATTATTGTTTCTTTTTACCTTAGGTGATTGATCGGCTTAGGAAGAGTTCTTGTGACGAAGTGAGGTGTTAATAAACCCATTTTAAAATTCTTTACAAAACGTTGATTATATGGAGTTCAATCTGAAACATGGATCATTAACAATTACTATTTTCCAATAATAATTACATAAAAAACTGATGCTACGAGACTACACAGTGGTGATACCCACACATATCAGACTTCTAAGACAAATAATTATTAATTGAATACCAACCGACTTTAACTACAACAAAATGGAAACCAGCTTTGATACTCGATTTCTATCTACACTAAGAATAAAACATACAAATTAATAAAAAAATAGAACGTCAACTGAATCTATTTATATTTATAAGTATATAAATATAAAAATAGCTAATGAAGAAATTATTTTTGGCCAATGGCGAATTAAGACGCCATTAAAGAAAAACGACGCCTACTCACCACAAATTGAGCGACTGAGTTCATGTATGTTTTTTTTTACTTAAACATATACTTTGCTCTGGCTTAGGACGACGAAAAATACGAGTTAATTATTTAAAAGCATTTCCATGATTTTAAAATAGCAATCAATCAAAATGTCTAGTAAGTAACGAATATTCCCTTTTCAATTTTATCAAATGTTAAACACCGGCCTTATCAAAGTAACATAAAATACAATTTATTTTGTAAATAATATGAATTATAACAATATTATAAGTTTTCAACATACCATGAACTTCGATTAAGTCTTTACGCTCACGTTTACTAGACTAACTAGGGATGTTGATCAGTGTGACCGTTTTAAAAAATGCTTATCTACCAAAACTACAAGATGCCAATACTAAATAATACCAAAACTCATTATTTATACAAAAAAAATACTAAAATAAAAAGTAGAACAGGAAAAATTTAATTAAAACACTTTTTATCAGTTACTTTTTTGATTTTACTAATTACATACCTTCATTATACTGACATATTATAATTAATATATTTAAATCAAACAAATTATAATAATAAATGTTTACAATAAGTTTTATTACAAATAGTAAGTATTCGACAGAACATTTTTTACCATACCTTCGGTGGGTCAAATGAGACACAACCTACACTCCCTTCACTTAGACCTTGCTTAACATGCAACAGACACGTAATATGTTTAGCTAAAAAGCTCTTTCTGTATTTAGTTTTTATATGATTAACTTTTGAAAAAATTCTTTCGCATTCAGCGTTTGAAATGGGTATGTACATTACACATTTTACAAAATTAGTTAAATTTTTGGGCATAGGAACATTTTTACTGTTAACAATACAGCACTACTACTACTAGCACCACATATCAGGTTTTGTACCTCCGAATCATACTTAATTTGACGATATTCCTTGTCAATTTATCGTTATACTGTATCATTTGTAGTATTATTTGGAAACCCGTTCATAACACTGATAAGACAAAAATTTTATAAGCCGCTACTTGTGTTTATGAAACGTAAAGCGGAAAATATTTTTTCATTAATGGGAAATCGACATTTAAGCCGAGTACATAACTCTACCAAAAAACTTTGTCACCTTTTTAAAGTCTCTAATTACGATACTTCTGTTACTTGGTTGATTTCTTAACAGCGCTATTTCATTAGATACTTTTATCAAATTCAATTCAAAAAAATAATGAAAATTAATATCTCATTTAATTCTACAAAATTTATATTACTGTTAGGATATATGTCATCAATAGCAGTGGCACGAATATAGCCGCTTTTCATATAGCAACTTAATATTGTTTTAAACTTTTAGTCAAATCCCGATAAAATGTATGAACAACACATGTATTACCTTGAAATATTATGTTAAATTTTTGTCTATATGCAAAATATAATCTAAAACAACTTTTGTTTTTTAGATTATATCTGAAACTTTATTTATTTTAGAAACTTTTATGCAAATCACCGAATGGCTAGAGTCATGTTCCACGAGATGTTTTGCTGAAAATACAGCTAAGTACATTTTGGGATCTCACGGCCACGTACCGGAAGACGTAGCGTGGGTAGACCCCCACAAGGTGGACCGACGACCTGGTCAAGGTCGCTGGCAACCATTGGATGCGGGTGGCCAGGACCGGTCTGAGTGGGTACCCTGTAAGGCCTTTACAGTGGACGTCTTCCGGCTGATTGGATTGGATTGGACAGCTATGTGCATTCCACTGTGCAATTTATACAGCCGTGTTGTGATGATTGTGATAGTGACGTAGTGATGCCTTGATTCCACATAGGTCTGAAATTCTGCAAAATCTCTTTTGCGTTTGTTACTATGGCCAAAATAATTATAGACTTCATTCACAATTCGATCCAATGCTTTAAGAAACTTTTTACAGCCATAACTTACAGCTAATGCTGATAAATGACCACACATTTACAAAATACAATTATAATTGGCCGACTTAATCTTTGCAACCACACTGTTATTTCTACCAAACATTACATTTGTATTTTTATCTTTTGTCAATCATGCCGAAAATTTAGGATATTGTTCCCACTCAAATCAATATTTCTGATCGTATTTGCACTTCATTATCTTCACTACACACGCACGATAACACAGAGAGACATAAAAAAAGAACATAAAATTCCGTGGTCCCTTTTATACTTATTGCTAGGAATAATTTTTTAAGTTTCAGTAATTCCCCATGACGTAAAACATGTAACGTAGATATGTAGCTAAAGCACGATTCGCGGCTTTGTTAGCATTAACCGTTCGAAAGAAACAAAATGATACAGTTGCCGTAAACATCAGACAAAGATAAAATTATGTGAACGAAATACGAACGATAGGAAATTAGTGTTTTCCGCCCAACCCAAAAATATATCTATAATGTGTTTATACATGTAGAAAGTTTAAAAATGTACCAAAAAATACCAGAATATGAAAGGATACCAAAAAAAAAACTAAATTAATTTTAGGGAGCTCAAATTATACCAATTTGGTACTGAATATACTAGAAACGTTCACACTAATGTTGATATTTATCGATGGTGTATACACTAGTATTGGACGATATAAATCGATATTTCCAAAAATATCGATACTTGTACGCGATATATCGCTTCAATCCGATATCGAACATCTACTATCGAATGTAATATTGATATATTTCATCCGATATACCAAATATCGTGTCACATTAAATTTTTTTTTTATCTACTTATTACTTTAAATCTGCAACATTGTCAATTTGAGTAAAAATAAAAAGTTCCAGATTATTGAAAACTAGCTTTTGCAATAACGAAACGTAGACCACTCTCCGCGAAAGCAGCACTTGTATCAAAACTTTTATAATCTGTGGTGTCTATGGTTAATTGTCTTTGGGTGACTGAGGAACCTCAAGCGCGGCTGATTTTAAACTTTAATTTTTCCTATAAATAGTATTTTTTTTTATAATTAAAGTGAATTTAAATTCTGCTATTAGCTACTGAAAAGCACAATAGCAATGGAGGTAACGAGGGGGCTCAACCGCCCGCCTATCAGCCTTATTACAAAACGAATTATAAAAGATGTTATCTGGAAAACTCAACCAACACAGACTAAAGTGTTTGTGGAATCCACAAACGATGATAGATTGAGCAACAAGAGCCCTATATACTTAAACCATATTTTCGCAACGGACATAAAAAGGTGTGACGGTTATTCAGAGGGTGAATACCATTAAAATAGCATTTATTTTCAAACAATATAATACGGCTAATAACTTTATTAATAACACCACTTTCTCACAAAACATGACATGAAGGCGTTCATACCGGCATCATTACATTTGTTCCAGCGAAATTACAAAAATTTTACACAAGACTTTCTTCAATTTATGAAATAGTGGCAATAAAGGTTTTCATAGAAGGGCAAGGGCGCATTGCATTGCAGACTGTAAGCATCACTTTTCAACTGGTATACTGCCTAATAATGTACAATATGATCTATTCTCGTAGAGTTTTCGAATACATTCCATCATTACTACAGTGCTGTAGGTGTTTTAAATTTAATCATTCAGCAAAGATTTGTAATGGTAAACAAAGATGTAGTATTTGCAGATGTGAGCACTAGTATAAAGAATGTGATAAACCAATAGAAATCAGCTACATAAATTGTAATTGGCCTCATCTTGCGATATCTAGATTATGTCCTATTAAAACAAAGAAGATTATTGAAAAGAAAATGTAATATATCTTATGCATGTGTTGCCTTAACAAAACAAGTCACCACCAATGAAACAGATTTCTCCCTCCCACCACCATAACCTGTAAATAGTAATGTTATTGTAAATAAGTCTGTACAAGATGTGAATAAAATAAAATAGTCCATTCTAAGGACCTTAAAACGCAAATAATTTCCTACAATGATGTTATTATGGCCTTAGTGCAGACATTGGTGGAATTAGCGACAGAGATGACAGTACACCCACTAATATTAAACCTATTAAATATGCATTATTAAAAATCCTACCAATTTTGAAAGGAAGATTGTGTAGGGACCCACAGCGGTAAAACCTTTATTAATCCAATTTTAAAACAAAATATTGATATTTGCCTTCTTAATGAGACATGGTTTAAAGATAATAAGTTTAAAATACCAGGATATAATATTTATAACAAAATTCAAACAATCCACATAACGGAGGCCAGTAATAGTGATAAAACCATACCTGAACTATAATATATTAAATATTAGATTTTATGAAGACATTCAAACAGTTGCTGTATCTGTATCAACTGGACACAGTAGTTTAACAATTCTCTGTATATACTGTCCACCTTCAAGTGGGCGTAGACGAATTAATAGACTCCTTTACATTATTATAATGATCAAGAAAACCTACATTTATGAGTAGCGATTTTAATACTCGTCATATTGCATTTTGGTTGTCAGTCAACGAAAGGTAGTGGTCAGGAGTTATTTAATTTAATTGATGACTTAGATTTGTGTATTTCAAATTATGGTAAACCTACAACTATAAATCGCCCTAGACAAACTGCTTATGCCATTGATGTAAGTTTCATCAGAGGCAGCTCTACCACTGATGAAACAGCCACTATGTGAAAAGTCTGTACATGATAATACAATGGGAAGTTACTATTATCCAACAATAACAGAGATTTCATTACATATAGATAAATATCATCTCATTTCCCCTGTAGATAGGTTCATATATAAAAAAGCTGACTGAGCAACATACACAGCTCTTTCAAAAACAATGTTTAATGATTTGATACTTCAATCACATGATCCTATTTCAACCTATATTTATTTCTGTTTTTATTTAGATACTCTTAGAGAAATGTCAATTTCAAAACAAACACTTTCAAAAACAGACCACCATTTCTCTGGTGGAATAGTATATGTGAACAGTGTTATTCTTTCATATAATGCACTAAAACTATATAGAAAAGTGCCTACTACTGAAAATTATATTAATTACAAAAGAAAAGACCCAGAAAAAGAGAACAATTTCAGAACAGAAAAAAATTTGATTGAATAACTTATGTAACACTTTTAATAGAAATACATAAATAAAATATGGAATTTATTCAAAATGTTTAAAGGCATAAGACCCAAGAATAAATTATATACAGATGAGCTTATAATAGAGTTGCCACGAATAGTGATTTAGCTGAATTTCGAAAGCAAACAATGTGTCCAAATAGGCTGAATACTGAATAGTAGCCGAATATTTGTGGCATGTTTTGTTTATATCTCCACTCTTAGATAAATTATCAGGTAATAGCAACTTAATTGAAGTAGATCAACTGAAATTCTTTTTGAAATCAACAATGATAACCTAAATTCAAAATTTTTACTGGATCCATTTTCATGGTGTAAATTTTGAACACGCACTCTATATGAAATACAACTCCTGGCTTAGATGATTATCCTTACATTGTAATTAAAAACTTAGATGTACCACTCAAAAGTTTTTTCTTAACATACTCAATTTGTTTTGGTGTAATAAATCTATTCCACAGCCATGGAAAACACAGTGTGTTGTCCCAATACTTAAGCTCGACAAATCTCCTTAGTTTGTTGTTCTTATAGACCAATTTTTCTTGTTATCCTGTTGTGGTAAAATATTCGAAAATATGGTGAAAGTTGGTCTTGATTGGTATGTTGAATCAAGTGTTTCATTCCACATATACAATGTGGCTTCCAGAGAGGGTGGTAGTAGTGCCAGACAGTTGTACCTCTTTAGTCTCTGACCTGAAAAATGCAAAACATAGAAAAATTAAACACTGTTTGCATATTCCTAGATGTTCAAGAGCTTTTGACAGTGTTGATCCTGGTATACTAGTTCAAGTCATGTCTAGGTTGGGTGTGCCGGGCACTATGATAGTGGATTTTTAATTTTTGAACAACAAAACAATCTATGCTAGGCATAACAGTATTTTATATGGATTCAAACAGCCCCAAGAGGCACAATGCAAGGTGTCACACTATCTCCATTACTATACAATATATACATAAGTGAAATTTGTAAATATATAAATATTTTACAATTTACTGATGACATTGTATTATACAGCAGTAATTACAACTTAGAGATTGCAATAGATAATATGAACAAATCCTTATTTCAAACGAATTACAATATTATAATAATGATCAAGCATTTAAAATTAACCCTTCTAAACATAGTGTTATGTTTTGGCAAGGAAGCCTCAAATTCAAATATTATTTACAATAATGAAATTGGAAATAGAGTTTCTTTAAAGAATTTTTTTAGGAATAATACTGGACCCCAAAACTAACTTTTGAAGCATATTATTTATATATCCAAAATGCCCACACAGGACTAAATGTTATCAGATTATTTTGTGGTGTAACATGGTGTGCAGATCCTAAAATGTTGTCAATATTGTATGGACATTTAGACTATAGCTCACTACTATATGAATAGTTCTCATGTAAACAAATTAGACATAATGCAGAATAAGGCTTTAAGAATAATATTTGGTGTGCTATGTGCTCAACTCCCATTAGGGCCATCGAAGTTGAGACAAAAGTGATGCCTTGGATTTGAGGTGAATCTTACTTGCTTAAACATACTGTCTCAAACTAATAGCATCAAACAACTCTCAAGTAATAACCAAAATTGTACCTTATATAGATAGATCCCCAAGAAGACCATTAATAACAGCACAAGGTCTACTATGCACAATTTCAAGACTGTCTGATATATTTCTGGGAATAGACATTATTTTTTCTAAAATTAGAAAACAGTTTCCTTGGGCATGTTACTCTTTCTTTTTATCAGTGTACTTCACATCCAATTAATGTAGTTCAACAGACAATAAACAATAATTCCGAATTGCTTCAGTTTCTGCAGGAAAATACAATGTATTGTAATATCTAAACTGATGGGAGCAAGTGATTATGTACATGCTGCTATATGATCCACAAGCAAAACTTACTCAAGTTTTGTTCTGCGCGAACCTTGCTCTATATTTACGGTAGAGGCATATGCCGTATTAGGTATTAATGCATATTCGAGAAATCAATAACATTAAATACTTTTAATAATTTCTGATTCCTTAAATTTGATAACAGTTTTAACTACCCTCACAGTTAAATTCAAGTCTAATTATATCCTTTACTTCATTAAACAAATAATTGTCCAATACCACAATAAAATATCTAAATTTACTTTCTATGGGTGTCTACCCATAAAGGTATCTCTGGTAATGAAATGGCTAAAAACTGCATAGGAAGGAGGTAATGCTGTTGACGTTAGAAATACAATGTATGTTCCTATGTCCGATTACTTGCAATGTATTGACCAGAATACCCAAAAGTTGTGATTAGAAATGTGGAAGAAAGATCAAGATACGAAAGGAAAACGGTATAGAAGCGTACATGAAAGCTACCTGCAAGACCTTGGTATCATCGTATGCAAGATGCCACTTCCAGACTTTATTATTACTATCATAAATAGACTGCGTTTTGTCATAATACTGCACCGTTTCTCCTTGCTCGACTTGGCACTTTTGCGAATAAAAATGTTCACATAGTAATTCAAGTGATGGAACTGTGGAGCACATCATCATCTCGATTCAGTGGGTAGAATCTCCCATATAAATTGTTTTCTATGAGATGAGATCCGAAGTTGTAAAGTATATAACACAGTGTTACCGAGCTAATTGGTTTAACAGAGTAATAGTAATTTTATCATTACGTGAACATTAAATTTGGAAAACAAACCGTAATGTCTTTACTTATTTTTATTAATAATATAGATTTCTTTGCATTTCTGTAATTCTACTGTCACCCTGTAGTCTTAACGTGTTGATTAGTGCGCTAAATTGGCATTACGCACCTAACTAAAGCGGTAGAATGTAATTTTGTGGCAACACTCAAAACATATTGCCGGTTGAGTTTCGTTGTTTTTGTGTTTTGTCGTTTATTCATTTGGTTTAGATGAATATTATTGAATTAATTAAAAAAACTAAATGAAATTTTAATTTTTTAACATCGTTTATGTTCACGTTGATTTTTTTCGAGAAAAAGACTCTGTTCTACAAAATTGTTTTAAAACGTGACTTTGTGCTATATTTTCGTGTTAATTTGAGTTTTGCGATTAAGAAATTAACTCGTCTTGTTGGTTTTGTTTTGTTTGTTAATTTTAAGTTTATGTTGTTGAGAAACTGACTCCTGTGTTGTTTAATTTTTTTCGCGTCTTTTGCATTAATTTTAATCATGCCTGATACTCATCGTACTTAGAAGTTTGTGGTATCAAAGAAAGACATTATACTCGGAAAAACTGTTTTTCGTGCGCTCTCTCTGATGTCAATAGGTGAGTAAGTGAACTCCTTATTTGGATTTTTTAGATGGGTTGCAAAGTGGGATGAAAGATTGTATGGAAGTATAGTCATTTTAAAGCTAGAAGTTTGAAACGTATTATTTAGGCTGTTGATTAAATATAAATAAATATAACAAAGTTTTAGTTTTTGTATTTTTAGTCAGATATATGTAAATAATAATAATTTAAAATTTTTAAATCTTCAACTTGAGGGGTAAAATAACAATATGACATAGGGTATAAAAGTTTGTATGGAAATATGCAAGGTTTTGTGGGCAATAAAATAGTTAAAATAATTTTATAAATAATAGATACTTAAATTTGAAAAAATGTATAATTTAGTTTATAACAAGAACTATTTTAATTTAGTAGTAAAACTAACATTCATTTTGAATTTTAGATGTAAAGAGTGGGTAAAGATGGCTGGCAAAAGAAGATCTGGCTTATCTTCAAGCACATATGCTAAGCATGATTTAAAACATGTTTGTGAAGTGCTACTTCTCAAGACGATTTTACAAAATCAAAAGAAGCTTAAAACCAGCTGTACCCAAACTAAACTTGACACTGCCACCATTGAAAGATGAAATTTTGTTCAATTTGCAACTCAACTCGCAAGGTAATTGGGTACATATTTTCATTTTGCACATTTTACTTAAAAATTTACTCAGTGAAGTTTTAAGTCTAAAAAAATCGATTTTATCTCAACTTATGATATAAGTTTTTATTTATGACATATGATGGGCAAGTATAATTAATACTGTAAGTAAGCATAAAAGATGCTAAAATAATCAATCTTTAATCATTTATACTCGAGTCACAGGTGAGTGCATAATAAATGTCTATATGTTCATAGTAAGCCATAAAATATAGTCTTGATAGCCTAAGGAAGGGCTCCTTATAATAAAATAAACGAATTTCTATTTTCAATAGTGAAGTATAATTCACCTGATGGATTCTTTACAAAAATATTGTTCTTTAAAATCTATTTATTTAGTCAAAATAATCGATTCTAAATTAATCTATCTCGATCGCCATCCCTAATCTAGAGTGTTAAGTAACTGAAGATTGTTCAAATTATATCAAATAAAAAGAAATTCTAAATTTTAATCTTAATAGATTCTGCAATAATTTAAAATAATTAATTTTATTTTTCAGCTTGATGTTACCCACAAGGCCAGTTGGAGGTTCAGGCTATTCCTAGTGCTTCAATGCCAACATCCCTCGTCACTATAGCAGTCTAGAGAAAAGTAAGAATCAATTTCATGAAAACAATTTAAATTTTAGTTGTAATGAAGATCTGTAAAAATAATAGTTCAAAAATCCCTACTAATATTATAAATGCAAAAGTACCTTGTCTCTGTTACACTTTCACGCCTAAACCATTAAGTCTAGTTTAAATAATGAATATTATTTTTTTCAGCATGGTCTTGGTTGTGCATATTTAACAATACAACATAAGATTATAATACATCAATTCTATTGTACTTCTTATATTTTTAACAGATGTCACCACAAAGCCAGCAGAAAAAAAGTGAAAGTGAATAAGAAAGAAAAATTAGAAGATGCTTAGTGAGTTTTGCATTTATAACGCCATCTACTTGTAGCACCACCTTTAACAATCGGTCAACAAGTGTTCATGTACTTTTAGTTTTAGATCTACCACCGAAAAGGAGGCCCTTAAGTGAATTGAGAAAACAAAGTGCAATACTGGCATCATAGACCCTTAAATGCGCTCTGTTTTCATAACATTAACATTCAAATACCATAGATTAAAAATACCATGATTTTTTAACTATAAGCACTAATAATTCGTGTTTCTGAATGATATAATAATGATAATAATAATAACTCCGTGCGGTCCTCGTGAGGAATCCCGCCCTGGGCCAGAAGACCCAGGCAGCCCCAACGTATTCTGAGGGGGCAACGCGTTGCTACTGCTCCAGTTTAGAACTGTTGCAGAAACAATACCAAATGCCGATACTTTATCCGGCAGTAGTAGACAATCGAAGAGACGAACCTTTAAAAGAACACCAAAAACTACACAACAGACAAACGGCACAGAACCTCCAAGCCCATTCTCAACAACCTCATCATCTTCAAATTTATAATCCAAGTTCAATATCTAATTCATCCACAGCTTCACTGTGATTATAGTTTAAGACGTTTAGTAAGTCCATCCTCAGATGTTGCACGGGAGGCGAACGCCTTTTACTCCGTGCACTAAGGCGGGAAAACCTAGAGTACGCATGACATGGAGTAAAGATGTAAATATTTTATAATGCGTACCTTTACTACATAACTAAATTAGAAACAGATATGACATGCTATAGAAAAGTATTACACGAAAATTTTCTAAATCAATACCCAGATATTGGTGCTACAGAACAAAGGGTTGCAGACCAAAGGAGAGCTATAATTAGAAACAAATTTTATCACCAGAAATTTTAAATAATCTTATAGAAGAAACTAAAAGCCAATTACAAATAGATATTAATTGAAGAACTACTACTAAACACTCAACAGAATCGAAACAACTACATTTAACTCCATTACTAAAACAACGACAATCACAAATTCAAATATAACATGTACCGACTTCATTAGTAGCCAAAACATTAGTGTTGTGTCAGTAGAAGCTGAAAACATTTCCTTGTCAAATAAAAAATCAAACAGAATCTTTGACAAACATATCGCAACAAATAGAACCTACATGATTTAAATAAAAAATTCGAAGAGCTTTATATATTTATTCAGGTATGGATCCAACACAGCGCTCCCTAATTTACCTAAATTAAAATTCAGTAAAAACTTGACAAACTTAGTAAATTTATTTAACATTGATATACTACCGACATTTTAACAATCGACTCTCAGCTTACAGACATTCACACACCGTTTATTGTACAGCAGTAGTAATATCAAAAGAATTAGGATACGCTATTAACACAAATACAGTTCATAGCAGAAGTAATAAAATAAAGGCAAGCCCAATGGCAAATACGATTAGAAAATATAGAACAACTGAGAATAGATATTGGTAGATTAACGCAATATATAAATAATAACAGATCAAAGAATTGTAGACCATGTTGCAAACATATTTAAAAAAACGCTGCTATACATACGAAACACGAAGAGACTAATAGAAAACCAGAAGAATATTTAGATACTTTGAAGCAGAATTACTCTAAAGCCCATAGACTAGCTAGGTACAAAAAAGGATTCGAGAGGAAAGTGATAATAAATTATTTACAACTAATGAAAAATCTTTCTATCGCAAATTAACTGCATGAAATAAAAAATTCCGCTAATACTGTCGATGAAACACCTTCCAAAGAAGAACTAGAACGGTTTTGGGCAAAATATTTGGAAAAAGAAGTTCAACACAATACAGAAGCAGAATGGATAAAACAGGAAAGGAGGATAGATATAGAAGAGATGAAATATGATGATATAACAGAAATGGATATTAAGGTAACAGTTGGTAGGTTGCACAATTGAAATCACCCGTATTGATAAAATACACAATTACTGATTTAAATATTTGCATTCTATTCATAGGACATTAGCTAGAGAGTTAAATAAGATATGACAGGAAAAACAAGCGATTCCATATTTTATTACCAAAGGTATAACATACATGCTCCCTAAGAGTGGACCTTCACAATTGCCTTCTACAGTATAGACCAATAACATGCCTTCTAAACTGTATACAAGATCTTTAACATCTGTTATCACAAACAAAATAAACAAACATGTCGAATTTAATAATATAATTGCAGAGGAGCAGAAAGGATGCAGGAGAGGCCATATGGGATGTAAAGAAACAACTTATAATTGATTCCACAATTCATAAACATGCAGCAAACAACAATAGAAATCTACACTGTTCGTATATAGATTATAAGCAAAGCATTTGACAGCATTCCTCACTCTTGGTTAGTACATGTCTTGGAACTATATAAAGTAAATCCACTAATTATTAACTTCCTTCAAAATATTATGCAAAACTGGAACACAACTCTACTTTTAAACACAAATAACACTACAATAAAACACGGAGATATCAATAAAAAATGGCATTTATCAAGGCGATTCCTTAGCCTTTATGGTTTTGTTCTCGCCTTTAATCCACTTTCTAATATATTGAATTCACAAAAAGCTGGATATAGAATTAAACACGATAACACCGAGACCATTTTGTCACACTCCATTATACATGGACGATATCAAACTATATTCAAAACAGACAAAGAAATGAAAATACTAATAGACTCAACTATACACGAAGATATAAATATGAATGGGTTAGATAAATGTAAAACAGTACATATTATCAAAGGTAACCATCCCGGCGACTATCCTGTATCCGATTTAGATATGATAAAAGCTATGGAACCAGGTGATCTGTATAAATATTTAGGTTACAATCAACACAAAGGTTTAGGATCATAAAGCTAATGAACCAAGTTTAGAAAATGAATATAAACGAAGAAATGTCAATATTTGTAAAACATGCTTAACTAGTAAGAATTTAATAAACTATAAATACATTTGGTACTGGTACTTACTTACTCATTCGGGATCATCAAATGGACAAAACTGATTTACAAGCAATTGAACGGAAAACTAGGACAACTTTTAACAAAATACCAGAACTTACACCCAAAAATCTGCTATCGAAAGATTAACTATTAAAGACAAAACGGTGGTAGAGGTCTTATAGATATGGAAAGCTTATGGAGAAAGTGTTAAGAACTTGCAACAGTTTTTTAACCAAAAGGCACTTACAAGTAATATACATAGAGCAATACCGTAATGATGTCGTACCCCTCTTTTAATTTAAAAGAAACCTGTGTTAATAACCCGGAAACAATAAACCATACTCAACAAGACCAGAAAATCGAAACTTGAAAAGTAAATCCTTACATGGACGACTTCCCACGATTTGCACAATCTTATGTAGATAGTGTGGCATCCAATAAATGGTCAAAAATAGGTTCACTTTACCTGAAACTGAAGGTTTTATAATCGCTATTCAGGATCAGGTTATAAACACGAAAAATTACAGAAAACATATACTCAAAGATCCCACCGTTATTAATAATGATAAATGCCGTGATGTCACGCACAATCAGAAAACAATTCAGAAGATATAACTGAGCATGCACTACGCTTTACACAAACAGATTACACGCATAGACACAATCAACAGTCAATATAATTCACCAAAGCTTACACATAAATACCAATCCAACCATGGATGCCACATACTCTACCATATTACAAATACACCCTCAACCTATCTTGTAATCCAGCTCTCTATATAAAATGTGTACTACGATCGCGCTTATACTTACAGATAAGACAATACATTATAATAGACCTGATATAACACTACAAGATAAACTACATAAAATTACATATTTAATAGACATCTCAAAATCTAATTCACATAATTTAGTTAAAACGATATCAGACAAAAATTCACAAATACACTGGATTTAAAAGAGGAAATAAAAAGAATTTGGAGACAAGAAAAAGTATACATAGTACCTATTATAATATCTTCTACAGGGTGGTTCCTAAACAGCTCTTCACTGCACTGAAACTCTTAGGTCTCCTGGATAATACCTTTATTCAAATGCAAAAGCAGCGATTTTAAATACGTGTAGGATTGTTCGTAAAATTTTTACAAGATGACTCTCATTTACTTGGGGAAACCCCATGAATGAGTAAATCTAACCGGCTTTTAGCTGAGATTTTACAAACAAAAAAATAATAATAATAAAGATATATAAGCAGTATTTACATTTCCATATACACTGAGAAACCAAGTGGGTCTTGAACGAAGCTAAGTTTGTATCTCAAGACCCCGATATACAAGATATACTTTTTTTATCATTAGTCTTAAAAGATATTTTTTATTTTAAATATTATTGAATGTCAAAGCCACTTGACAAAAAAAACATCGGTTTTGTCGCGAACGTTGTTTTGAAGTAGTTCTAGACTTCAAGCAAACATTACGTGTTTATAAATTTATTTATTTGGCTTGATTATATCTTCAAATCTATAGTAAACGTATAAATAGAAATAAATTAATGCTTCCTTGTAGAAAATAACACAAATCGGTATGTTGCATAAAAACTACATTGCGCGCTTCTTGTTAAAAAATGCTTTCTTTTGGTTTTCTTGCATGCCACGCTTACTAGAAAGCAAAATTTCTAATTGATGACGAGGTGCTCTTTATTTCTGCCTTTTGAAGGCGGCGCAAGTTTATCCTGAGTTCCTCTGGATCTGTATCGTGAGTAGTCTCATTGTGGCGTTTTTCGCTCTATCAGCCGACGAATATCCGCCGGAAAGGACCCGGAGCAAGTGGTCTGACTCCGCACCGTTCTCGAGGATTCCCCGACGACTGCGGCGATGTGCTTTGTTAAAGCAGCCGATCGCTCGGTTTGCAGCGCCGAGCGAGTCGATGGTATCGGGGATTCCACCCAGGTGCTTGGGGTTCGCGGCCTTGAGTTTGACCTCGAGGCTGCTTTCAGTTGATCGATGGTTTACCGAGGACCCTCACCAGCGGGCCGGCCCAGCTCTTTACAAGAACCGGGCGATGGTCGGATCTGAGTTCGTCTTGCGTCCGGATCGAGTGCAGTGGGGATGTGGTGACATTGTTAAACAGCAATGTCTAATGGGATGGGTTGTGAGATCGCGATGGTAGGGTATCTCGTCGGGTTTGCGGGAGCCACAGCGTTAAACTTGAGCTTATCCGCGAGATTGGAGAGGACGTACCATTTCGGTTTGACTTGTTCGGGTCCCAGGTTGCTATGCCTGTTGAGATCGTCCGCGAGAGCAACAGCCGGGCTCTAGGTCGAGAAGGGTTCTATGTCCGCTTCTACCCTTTGTCGGGGACAGATAGATTCGATCGCTAGGACGATCAAATCGGTTGATGACCGGTGAGGGAAATTTTACACGCCGAGACTTCTGGCCTTGCGAGTGGTTGGACTAACAAGCGTATGCAGTGCAAGGACCGCTTGAAGCGCAATGAGTGTGTCGGGCCTCTGGGCGGTCAGCCTGTCGTGGCGGATAATATGGTAGTTCGCGATTTTCGATCGCGATGAAAACGGTTTGAGTGAATGTTTCTGAATGAGCATGACGTCGACGTCATGGTTCCTAAGAAACAGGCTTATTTCTCCTTTGAGAGCGGATGCCGTTCGCGTTGAAGTACGCGACAGTCAGCGAGCGGGGCTTCTCTAACTTTTCCTAAGATCCGGTGTATTTCCATAACGTTTGAATGAGATGGAACACCTCAAAGGTCTCACAGAATCCTGGGCAGTGGCTAAACGAAGGGTTGGTTGTTCGAGTGCGGCGAGAGGTCGGCGCAAGCCATGCAAGCCCTCAACCCATCATGCGAGCTGCGGTTCGTAGTTTTTCTCCTAAGAGGAGAATGTCTTCGTATGCTCCACCTTCTGTATAAAGGCGAGAACATTTTCGAGCTCTGTAGTCGGAAGTGTTTGGCTGGGGAGTAGCCTGTGGTTTCGGCGGCCTGGACAAAGGCGGCTTTGGAGCCCGGCGGCGGCTTAAGGAGTTGTTTGTTCCATCGCCGACACCGGCGGAACGGCCGCATGCGGGCGGTGGCCCGGACGAGGCAGATGGCTGCGGTGCAGCCTTTGTGAGGGCGGTGGTGTTGTGCGGCCCCGGGTTGCCTACGCGGGTTAGTGCACCCGCGATAATCTCGCGGGGTGTCCTCGGTTTTGGCAAAGGACGCAGCTCGGCGGGTTTTGTCGTTTCCGCGGCAGTGCGAGAGCACTCCTTCGTCCCGTGGTCCCTGGTGCATTTGACGCACCTCGGGCGGGCGAAGCAATTACGGGCTGAGTGGCCGTAAAGTTGGCATCGGTGGTACTGGGCCAATGATGCCTTTTGTGCGGGACCTCAACGCTACTGCCATGAGGTTAACAGGCGGGTGATGCTGAAAATCTTTTTACCTCCGGAGAGTCTGGCACCTGTCATTATCAGTGGGAGGTGGTCTTTGTTCGCATGCTGTCATGCGACGGGCTTCCAGCACAGGGAGATTTTGCTTTTTAGGTCGTCGACGACCTCGGATGTCGATCTCCGTTAGATTCCGCGTATGACAACGCGGGAGGTGCTTCTCCTCGGGAGAGCGAAGGTGAAGCCGAGTCCGGCGTTCCGCAGGTGGCCTGGTGGCAGCCCGGAAGTCGTCAACCGTTTGGAGGTTGATGGATGCCCTGCGTTCTGCGCTTGGGCATGCGATTTTGTGGTCCGCGAACCACCTGGAACATCGTTCCACTTGCTCTTGTCCTGAGGACACCGGGGAGGCGGCTTCGCCGCGTTTTCGGGCGGGGCCGAAGTGCTGGGTTGCAGCGAGAGGCGCCTCTTTTGCCGGCGTGCTGGTCGGCGACGAGCGGTCCGAGCTTGACTCGCTGGAGGGCCGCTTAGAAGCGCGTTTGCGCTCTTGACGTAGAGGGTGAAGCCCTCTTCGTCGGTGGTCTTGAGTGGACGGTCCACTCATATCGCTGCCGCTATGGAGCCCTCCGAGTCGATTCGGAGGAGGCGGCAGCTCGACTTGGAAGGCTCCTGCCATGGGGCCCTCGCCTTGTGCGCTCGAGTCGCGGGGTCGGGTCCGAGAGGCCGGGCTGTCCGTGTCAAAGCTCACGGATCGCGCGGGAACGGCAGAGGCCGAGTTGGTAAATTGTTCTGTGACTTTGAACTGTTTGCGTGCAGCACGCAAATTGTCATTAAGGCGTCCGTTTGCATGGACGCCATTTTGTGGAAGGCTGCTTCCGCCGTGCGGCGGGGGTTGTGTACTTGTTCGAGCAGGCCTAGCCGTCGCCCCAATGCGACAGACACTATCTATCAACCTCGCCTCTGAGGCGATTAAAAAAGCTACTTACAGTGCCGGAACCAGGCTCCGGCAGAGTTTTCGCGTTCTGGTACACCAAATCACAGCACTGCACTGCACTGCACTGCACTAACGCGCGCAAGCGCAATGGCGGCTGCCTAAGCGGCGTTGTGACGCGCACGAGCACGAGCGAGACGCACCCGAGCGGGCGCGTATCTGCATTATCGCGCACTGGGCGCGGACGCATGGGACGTCCGATCGGTACGGCGGGTAGAACCCGAATCGATTTTTGTTTGATTTTTGTTTGGTTTGAAACGCGTCCTCCGCGCGTGAGCGCCCATTCCATCTATCTACCCACCTACTCCTCTCTCTCTCTCCCTCCCCCCCGCGATCGATATTTTATTGGCTGCATCTCATTTGCCGCGCTTGTTGTAACGGTCGCTATGATACAGTCGAGACGACAAAAACATGTTGCGTACCTGGTAAAAGTGTTACTACAAGACTGTCTCTGTGTCTATCGTCGCTGTCGCGAGGCAAGCGCACCCGTTTAATTCCGCATTTTGATCGGAAGATAATATATTTCAATAATACAACTACCACCAGCATCCATTGAGCGCGCCCGCGAGAGCGGAAAGGCCGCCAAGAAGTCTGGCAAGGCTCAGAAAAAATATCTCAAAGTCTGACAAGAAGAAGAAGTCAAGAGGGAAGGAAAGTTACGCCATCGGCATTTATAAGGTGCTGGAAGTAGGTCCATCCTGAGCATCTGGTGGTATCGAGCAAGGCCATGTCGACGGCGTGAACTCTTTCGTCAACGACATCTTCGAGCGTATAGCGGCGGAAGTTTCGCGCCCGCCCACTACAACAAACGATCGACGATCACCCTCCAGGGAGGTGCAGACCTCCGTGATATTGCTACCAGGTGGGTGAACCTGCGAAGCACGCCGTCAGTGAGGCACCAAAGCTGTCACCAAATACACACGAGCTCTGCGAGTAGTCGTCGCTCGCGATGAATAAACAGACCGGCCACCGCAACTGTCGCGTATACGCGCAATACGGTCGTGTACGTGTGTGTACGTGTGGTGTTGCCAAATACATTCAGAAAATATCACAAAGGCCCTTTTCAGGGCCATAAAACCCATCCGCTTATATTGATACGTTTCATGATATATTAACTCGAACGGAGAAAAAAAAACCACTATCACAACAATGCACACACACGTGGGTACGCGTGTCGTGCACCGAATACCCAATACACACAACCTTAATCCAAATGTTATAACATTACATCTTCATTCCTCATTTATAGCGTCGAGAGACGTATACGCGTTCGCAGTTAGATAGAGATGGATGGATGGATGGATGGATGGATGGATGGCTAGATAGATAGATAGATATAGATAAGTCGCAATGAAAAATGGCAAATCTGAAGACATTAGGACCCCTTTGCCATACATTATGTATGACTATCTACATGCATAAAATATCATGCAACCAAAGAGAATTTTATTTAGATTGTTTATATCAAATTCCGTTACTGTTGTAAGAGCTATTATAAAAGCTCCTCGATAAATGTGATAGCGCGTTTTAAGCGGAGTGGGGGGAGGGAGGGTTGCTGGGGGGAAGAGAGAGAGAAAACGGAGAGTTATTTGTTTTTCGCCGTACGGAGAGACCGACGGCCAGTCGGAGCGAGCACGAATAGGGTTTGAGAAAACCGGGTCTCGCGCGGTTTCGTCCGATCTATCTGGTTCTGCCTGCCGTACCGATCGGACGTCCCATGCGTCCGCTGCCAGTGCGCGATACAGTTACGCCCGCTCAGTGCGTTCCCTGTTCGTGCTCGTGTTGCTGTCACAACGCCGCTTAGGCGGCCGCCATTTCCAGCTTGCGCGCGTCAGCGCAGTGCAGTGAAGTGCTGTGATTTAGTGTACCAGAACCGCGAAAACCTGCCGGAGCCTGGTTCCGGCACTGTAAGTAGCCTTTTTAATCGCCCTCAGAGGCGAGGTTATAAATTGAATCTGTCGCATTAGGCGACGGCCAGGTCCCCTGCTCGAATAGGCATTGACAACCCTCTGCCGCACGGCGGGCGGGCTACACACAAAATGGCGTCCGTGCAAACAGACGCCTTAATGGCACACTTGCGTGCTTGCACGCAAACAGTTCCCGAGGCCTGGGAACACCACCAACTCTCGGCCTCCACCCTTCCCGCGCGTTCCGTGTGCTTTGACACGGGACAGCCCGGCCTCTCCGACCCGACTCCCCGCGACTCGAGCGCACAACAAGGCGAGGGCTCCCATGGCGGGCCTTCCAGCCCGAGAGAGCTGCCCGCCTCCGAATCCGACTCCGGAGGGACTCCGCCATGGCAGCGATATGGGTGGACCGTCCACTTCCAAGACCACGACGAAGAGGGCTTCGGCCCTACGCTTCAAGAAGCGCAAACGCGCTTCTAAGCGGCCTCCGAGTCAAACACTGACTGCTCCCGCCGACCAGCACGCCGGCAAAGAAAGCTGCGCCTCTCGCGCAATCCCCCAACACTTCGCCCCGTCTGAAAACGCGGCCCGAAACCGTTTCTCCCGATTGTCCTCCAGACAAGAGCAAGTGGAACGATGTTTCCAGGTGGTTCGCGGACCACAAAATCGCATGCCCCAAAGCGCAGAACACCGCGCAGGGCATCTGCATCAACCTCCAAACGGTTGACGACTTCCGGGCTGCCACCAGGCACCTGCGGAACGCCGGACTCGGCTTCACACCTTCGCTCTCCCCGAGGAGAAGCACCTCCGCGTTGTCATATACGCGGAATCCCAACGGAGACGATTATCTCCGGGAGGTCGCCGACCTAAAAGCAAAATCTCCCTGTGTTGGAAGCCCGTCGCATGACTAGCATGCGAACAAAGGCCGCACTCCCACTGATAATGACAAGTCTCGAACTCTTCCGAGGGCAAAAGATTTTCAGCATCACCTGCCTGTGCAACCTCACCAGCGTAAGCGTTGAGGTCTCCGTGACGAAAAGGCATCATTGGCCACCGATGCCAACTTTACGGCCACTCAGCCCGTAATTGTTTGCCCGCCCGAGGTGCGTCAAATGCACCGGGGACCACGGGACGAAGGAGTGCTCGCACCGCGGAAGCGACAAACCCGCCGAGCTGCGTCTCTTGCAAAACCGAGGACACCTCGGCGATTCATTTCCGGGTGGTGCACCAAAGCCCCGCGTAGGCAACCTGGCCGCACAACAGCGCACCACCGCTCCCCCACTGTAAAAGGCTGCACCGCATCCATCTGCCTTCGTCCAGGCCACCGCCCGCACAGCCGGTGCCGTTCCGCCGGCGGTGTCGGCGTGGAGCAAACCGCTCCTTAAGCCGTGCCGCCGAGGTTCCGCGTGCCGCCCCTTTGTCAGGGCTGCCGAAACCACAGGCTACTCCCCAGCCAAACACTTCCGACTACAGAGCTCGAAAATGTTCTCGCCTATATATACAGAAGGTGAGCATACGAGACATCTCCTCTTAGGAGAAAACTGCGAGCCGCGGTGCCTGCATGATAGGTTGAGGGCTCCGCATCGAGCACGCTGACACACTGCTGCGCTAGAAGAACCTTCGTCTAGCTGCCGCCCAGGACTCTGTCCGCGACCTTTGGTGTTCAATCTCACTTAAAGATAATGAATATAATACAAGATCTTAGGAAGACCAAACCCCGCTCTCTGGACTGTCGCGGGTGTACTTCAACGCGGACAGCATCCGCTCTCAAAAGGGAGGAAATAAGCCTATTTTCAGGAACCATGACGTCGACGTCATGCCTACCAGGAAACGTTTCAAACCGTTCCACCGCAACCTTAAAACGCAAACTACCACTTCATCCGCCACGATAGGCTGACCGCCCCAGGAGGCGCACACTTCATTTACTTCAAGCGGTCCTGCACTGCGTACCGCTTGTTAGTTCCAACCTCGCCAAAATAGAAGTCTTCGGCAAAATCTACTCACCGGTCATCAACCGATCGTCCTAGCATCCGTCTATCTGTCCCCGGACAAAAGAAATGCGGGAAACAGACATAAGAACCCTTCTTCGACCTAGGGGTCGGCTGTCATCGTCGCTTATGATCTAAACAGCGGCATAGCACCTGGGAATCTAAACAAGTCAAACTGGAAATGGTATAATCCCTTCCGCTTCGTGATGTTCGCTTACACATTACCCGCAAAACCCCGACGAGAGATACCTCACCACTACACAACCCATCTACACAGGGACATTGCGTTCAATAATGTCACCATCCTGCTGCCAGGAGTCGGACTACCTCTCGGGCGTCCTTCCCGGTGTGACATTCGTCGTATATTGATAAGACAGCAAAACGCCACAATGAGACTTATACACACGATACAGATCCGAGGAGCTCAGGATAAAAACTGCGCCGCCTCCAAAGGCTGGTAAAGAGCGCATATCCGGAACTCAGATCCGACAGATGGGACAATCTGTTTGCGACTTTGAGCCTCTGAGCGCCAACTTTAAGGTCTGGGCCTGCAGTCTCAAAGCGGAGAACATGGCCCGCATGCTCCCCTCCTCAATGAGCGATGGTTCCTCCCCTTGCGTTGGAGGATGCCGAAAAGCAGATTGTCTCGCCGACAGTCTAGAGAGCCAATGCACTCCCTCTACTGCACCAGTGACTTCGATCACCTCAAGTTGGTCGAGGACGAGGTGCGTCGCAGGGCAGCCCTCCCACCAGAAGGTCTCCCTCTAAAACCGGTTTCCCCGGTGAGGTCGTTGACATCATAAAGAGGTTGAAAACCAGATCAGCCCCGGGATCCGACAACATCTCCAACAGAGTTTGTGAAAGTCTCCCGCCCCCGATCGTCGGTCTGCTAGTGGCCATATTCGCTAAAGATATAAATATGAAATTTATGGGTTAGATAAATGTAAAACGGTACATATTATCAAAGGTAAGCTGCATCCGGCGACTATCCTGTATCCGATTTAGATATGATAAAACTATGGAACCAGGTGATCTGTATAAATATTTGGGTTACGAAATCAACACAAGGTTTAGATCATGGCTATACGAACCAGTTTAGAAAATATGAATATAAACGAAGAATTATCCAATATTGTAAAACACGTTTAACTAAACAGAATTTAATAAAGGCTATAAATACATTTGCAATACCGAGTACTTACCTTACTCATTCGGGATCATCAAATGGACAAAAACTTGGTTACAAGCAATTGAACGGAAAAGAAACTAGGACAACTTAACAAAATACAGAACTTACACCCAAAATCTGCTATCAGAAAGATTAACTATTAAAAGACAAAACGGTGGTAGAGGTCTTATAGATAGAAAGCTTATGGAGAAAGCAGAACTTTACAACAGTTTTTAACAAAGGCACTAAAACAATATATACATAAAACAATACAATGTAATGATGTAAATGTACTTACCTCTTGGTGTTAAAGAAACCTGTGTTAATAACCCGGGCTGGCAAACCATACTCGAGCAAGACTTAAGAAAATCGAAACTTGGAAAAGTAAATCCTTATGGACGACTTCCCACGATTTGCAACAATCTTCAATGAATGGTGTGGCATCAATAAATGACTTTAAAATAGGTTCACTTACCGAGCTGAAGGTTTATAATCGCTATTCAGGATCGAGGTTATAAACACGAAAAAATTACAGAAAACATATAATTAAGAGACCCACCGTTATTAATGATAAATGCCGTAGATGTCACGCACAATCAGAAACAATTCAGCATAACCGGGCATGCACTACGCTTACACAAACAGATTACGCATAGACACAATCAAATAGTCAATATAATTCACCAAAGAAAGCTTACATAAATACCAACTAACCATGGATGCTACACTACCATGTTACAAATACGCCGCTCAGCCTATCTTAGAATCCAGCTCTCATAAAATATTACTACGATCGCGCTATACTTACAGATAAGACAATACATTATAATAGACCTGACCTTAACACTACAAGATAAACTACATAAAATTACATATTTAATAGACATCTCTGTACCCAATTCACATAATTTGGTTAAAACGATACCTCGAACAAAATTCACCATCACTGATTTAAAGAGGAAATAAAAAGAATTGGAATAGAAAAAAGTATACATAGTACCTATTATAATATCTTCTACGGGGGTGGTTCCTAAACAGCTCTTTACTGCACTGAAACTCTTAGGTCTCCGGATAATACCTTTATTCAAATGCAAAAAGCAGCGATTTTAAATAAATGTAGGATTGTTCGTAAATTGCAAGATGACTCTCTCATTTGGAAACCCCGTGAGATGAGTAAATCTAACTCGGCACAGCTGGATTTTACAAAACAAAAAATAATAAAGATATATTAGCAGTATTTACGTTTCCATATACGCTACGAAGCCGCGGGTCTTGAACGGAAGCTAAGCTTGTATCTCAAGACCCTGATATACAGATATGCTTTTTATCATTGGATGTAAAGATAAATTTCTTTTTATTTTAAATATTGAATGTCAAAAGCCACTTTGACAAAACATCGGTTTGTCGCGAACGTTGTTTTGAGTAGTTTCTAGACTTCGCTAAACATTTACGTAAAGTTTATAAATTTATTTATTTGAAGCGATTATGTCTTCGTCTACCGGTAAAACGTGTAAAATAGAAATAAATTACACGTTTTGTGAAATAACCACAAAATCGGTATGTTGCATAAAACACATTGCGCGCGCTTCTTGGTAAAAAGTGGCACTTTCTTTTGGTTTTCAGCATGCTACGCTTACTAGAAAGCAAAATTTCTAATTATTTATTTATGCGCTCTTTTACTTGCCTTTGAAGGCGGCGCAGTTTTATCCTGAGTTCCTCTGATCTGTATCGTGGTAGGAGGTCTCATTGTGGCGTTTTCAGCTCTTATCAGCCGACAATATCCGCCGGAAAGGACCCGGCAAGTCTGACTCGGGCACCGTTACTCGAGATTCCCCGACGACTGCAGCGATGTGCTGTTAAGAAACCGATCGCTCGGTTTGCAGCGCCGAAACGAGTCGATGGTATCGAAGGATTCCGTCACAGGTGCTTGAGGGTTCGCGGCCTTCCAGGTTTGACCTCGAGGCTGCGCCAGTTGACGATGGTTTTGGTCAGAGGAGGACCTCACCAGCGGGCCGGCCAGCTTCATAAGGAACCGGGCGATGGTCGGATCTGAAGAGTTCGTCTATAGTCTCGATCAGTGCAGCAGGGTGTTGACATTGTTAAACAAAGCAATGTCTAATGTGGATGGGTTGTGAGACGCGATGGTAGATATCTCGTCCGGGGTTTGCGGAGCTACAGCGCAAACTTGAGCTTATCCGCGAGATTGGGAGAGGATTTTACTGGCTGGTTTTATTGTTCGGGTCCCAGGTTGCTATGCCTGCTGTTGAGATCGTCCGCGGTATAACAGCCGGGCCTAGATCGGCTTCTTATGTCCGTTTCCACATTGCTTTTGTCGGGGACAGATGAACCCCGGACGCTAAGACGTCGGTTGATGACCGGTGAAATTTTACACTTGAACTTTCTGTTTTTGCGAGGTTGGACTAACAAGCGGTATGCGAGTGCAAGGACCGCTTGAAATGCATCGGTGTGCCTCCTGGGGCGGTCAACTGTCGTGGCGGATAGCCGGTAGTTCGCGATTTTCGGATCGCGATGAAGCAGTTTGAGGAATGTTTCCTGAATGAGCATGACGTGGCGTCATGGTTCCTAAGAAACAGGCTTATTTCCTCCTTTTGAGAGCGGATGCCGTTCGCGTACGCGACAGTCAGCGAGCGGGGTTTAACTTTCTAAGATCGGTGTATTTCCGCCGTTTGATTGAGATGGAACACCAAGGTCTCGGACGAATCCGCAGGCAGTGGCTGGCGAAGGTTGTTCGAGTGCGGCGAAGTGATAAAGGCGTGCTCGATACAAGCGCCCTCAACCTATCATGCGAGCTTTTCGCGGCTCGTAGTTTTCTCCTAGAGGAGAATGTCTCGTATGCTCACCTTCTGTATATAGGCGAAACATTTCGAGCTCTGTAGTCAGAAGGTGTTTGTGGGAGTAACCTGTGGTTTCAAGCGGCATGACAAAGGGGCGGCTTTGGAGCCTCGGCGGCACGGCTTAAGGCGGTTTGCTCCACGCCGACACCGCCAGCGGAACGGCACCGGCGCAACAGGGCGGTAACCTGGGCAGAGCAGATAGCTGCGGTGCAGCCTTTATTGGCGGTGGTGCGCTGTTGTGCGGCCCCGGAGTTTGCCTATTACGCGGGAAGCTTGGGCCACCCGCGATAATTCGCGGGAGTGTCCCTCCGGTTTTACAAGGACGCAGCTCGGCAGGTTGTCGCTTCTCTTCCGCGGTGCGAAACAACTGTCCCGTGGTCCCGGTGCATTTGACGCACCTCGGGCGGGCGAAATTACAGGCTAAGTGGCCGTAGGGTGGCATCAGTGGCATTGGCCAATGATGCCGCGCTTACGCTGGTGAGGTTACTGAGCAGACATTCGCTGAAGAATCTTTTACCCTCCGGAAAGAGTTCGAGACTTGTCATTATCATCGGTGGGAGTGGAAGCGCTTTGTTCGCATGCCGAGTCATGCGACGGAGGAAACTCAACTTTAGGGAGGGCCACTGCTTTTGGGTCGTCGACGACTCGGAGATGTCAGGTCTCTCCGTTGGATCCCGCGTATGACAACGCGAGGTGCTTCTCGGGAGAGAGCGAAAGGTGTGAAGCCGAGTCCGGCGTTCCTGGAGTGGCCTGGTGGCAACCCGGAAGTCGTCAACGTTTGGAGGTTGATGCGGATGCCCTGCGCGGTGTTCTGCGCTTGGGCGTTTGTGATTCTGCCGAACCACCTGGAAGCTATCGTTCCCACTTGCTCTTGTCTGGAAGGGACAATCGGGAAAACGGCTTCGGGCCGCGTTTTCGAGCGGGGCCGAAGTGCTGGGGAGGTTGCGCGAGAGGCGCAGCCTTCTTTGCCGGCGTGTGGTCGGCGACGAGCGATCGGAAGTTTGACTCCGGAGGGCCGCTTAAGCGCGTTGCATGCTTGACGTAGAAGGGTGAAGCCCTGTCTTCGTCCCGTGGTCTTGGAGAGTGGACGGTCCCACCTCCCATATCGCTGCGCTAGCGGAACCCTCGGAGTCGGATTCGGAGGAGGCGAGGGCAGCTCGGACAGCCCGCCATGAGCCGCCTTGTGCGCTCGAGTCGCGGGGGTCCCGGGTCCGGAGAGCCGAGCTGTCCCGTGTCAAAGCTCACAGATCGCGCAGGAACGGCAAAGGCGAGTTGAGTAGGAATTGTTCCCGAACTTCTGGGAACTGTTGCTGTCTCATACGCAAATTGATAATCGATAAGGCGATCCTTTGCATGGACGCCATTTTGTCGACTGCCGCCCGCCGTGCGGCGGGGTTAATATTACTTTTCGGCGAGCAGGGGCCTAGCCGTCGCCTAATGCGACAGACACTATCAGCAACCTCGCCTCTGAGCGCGGTCAAAAGCTACTTACAGTGCCGGAACCAGGCTCCAGCAAGGATTTTCAAATTCTGGTACCTCGTCACAGCACTTCACTGCGCTGCACTGCACTGCTAACGCGCGCAAGCATAATGGCGGCAAAGCGGCGTTGACGCGCACGAGCACGAGCAGAGACGCACTGAGCGGGCGTATCTGTATCGCGCACTGGCAGCGGACGCATGCGGACGTCCGATCGGTACGGCGGGCAGAACCGAATCGATTTTTGTTTGATTTTTGTTTTTGGTTTGAAACGCGTCCTCCATTGCACGTGCAGGTCCTATCTAATCTATCTACCCACCTACTCCCTCTCTCTCTCTCTCTCCCGCGCGATCGATATTCTTATTGGCCACGCATCTCATTCATCGCGCTTGTTGTAACGGTCGCTGGTTCGATACAGTCGAGACGACAAAAGCATGTTGCGTGCCTGAGTAAAAGTGTTACAAGACTTTGTCTCATTGTCTATCGTCGCCGTCGCGAGTGCGCGCACCGTTTAATTCACGCATTTTGATCGAGGAAGATAATATATTTCAATAATACAACTACCACCATCCCATTATGCCGCCAAGCAGAGCGGAAAGGCCGCCAAGAAGTCTGGCAAGGGCTCAGAAAAATATCTCAAGTCTGATAGAAGAAGAAGCACAAAGGAAGGAAAGCTACGCCATCTACATTTACAAGGTGCTGAAGCAGGTTATCCGGCCACCGGTATATCGAGCAGGCCATGTCGGAATCCGCGAACTCTTTCGTCAACATCTTCGAGCATATAGCGGCGGAAGCTTCGCGCCTCGCCCACTGGCTTCAAACGATCGACGATCACCTCCGGGGAGGTGCAGACCTCTCAATGGCAGACCGCTGCAGGTGAACTCGCGGCTTGCCGTCAGTGAGGGCGCAAAGCCGTCACCAAATACAGGCTTTATAAGTGGTAGTCGTCGCTCACGGAATGAACCAAACAGACCGCCACTAATCGTCGCGTACTGCTTTTAACCTGGCCAAATGTACGTGTGTTGATAACCGCGCGTGTGATTGTTGCAACGCCTATTCGTATCGTACAAAGGCCGCACCGGGGCCGCACCAATATCCGTTTATATTGATGCGTTTCTATGATATATTAACTAAAAGAAAAAAAACACTATCACAGCAATAACAAATTGCAGAGAACAGACACACGTGGCATGCGTGTCGTGCACCGGTACCTAATAATAACCTGTCAAATGTTATATATTAACATTACATCTTCATTCCTCATTTATTTGCTGCGTCGAGAGACGTATACGCGTTCATGATAGATAGAATGGATGGATGGATGGATGGATGGATGGATGACTAGATAGATAGATGAGCAAATGAGAGTCATAACAGAAAAATATAAATCTGAAGACATTAGACCCTTTTGCCATACATTATGTATGACTATCTACATGCATATATCATGCAACTAAAGAGGTACATTTAGATTGTTTTATATCAAATTCCGTTACATTGCTAAAAGCGCTGTATATAAAAGGCTCCTCGATAATGTGATAGCGCGTTTTAAGCGGAGTGGGAGAGGGGAGGTTTAGGTTGGGGAAGAAAACGGATAGTTACATTTGTTTTCGCCGTACGGAGAAGACCGACAAACACAGTCGGAGCAACACGATACAGGGTCTATATAAACCGAGGTCTCGCGCGGGTTTCATCCCGTCATTCAGTTTCTGCCCGCCGTACCGATCGGACGTCCCATGCGTCACTGCCAGTGCGCCGTCTGATTACGCGCCCGCTCGTGCGTCTCGTTGATGCTCGTGCGCGTCATAACGCCACAGGCGGCCATGACGCTGCGCGCGTCAGTGCTGGTGAAGTGCTGTGTTTGCGTGTGCCAGAACGCGGCTTCTGCCGGGCCTGGTTCCGGCACTTTGTAATCGCCTTTTTTATCCTCGCCTCCAGAGGCGAGGGTTATAAATAGAATCTGTCGCATTGGGCGACGGCTGGATACTGCTCGAATAGGCGCACAACCCCCTGCACGGCGAGCTTAGGCGACTGGCGTCCGTGCAGGCGCGGGCGCCTTAATGGCTGGTGGGTAAGCTGCACGCAAACAGTTAGACCTGGGAACAATTCACCAACTCGACACCTCCCACCCTTCCGCGTTCCGTGTGCTTTGTGAGACAGCCCGTACTCTCCAGACCCACGACTGAAGCACCACTGGCGAGCGAGGGCCCCCATGGCAGGCCTTCAAGCGAAACTTGCCCACCTCCGCCAGTCCGACTGAAACTTCGCTAGCGGCAGCGATATGGAAGTGGACCGTCCACTCTCCAAGACCACCGACGAAGGGCTTTACCCTCTGCGTCAAGAAGCGCAAACGCTTCTAAGCGGCTCTCCGAGTCAAACACGGTTAACTCCTCGCCGACCAACACGCCGGCAAAGCTGCGCCTCTCGCGCAATCCCTTTACTTCGGCCCCGTCCGAAAAACGGCCAAACCGCCTCTCCCGGTGTCCTCGGACAGAGCAGAATGGAACGATATTTCCAGGTTCGCCGGACACCCAAAATCACTGCCCCAAAGCGCAGAACACCGCGCGGGCATCATCCGCACCTCAAGCGGTTGACGACTTCCGGGCTGCCGCAGGCACCTGCGAACGCCGGACTCGGCTTCCACACCTTCGCTCTCCCCGAGGAGAAGCACCTCCGCGTTGTCATGCAGCGGAATCCCAGTCGACATCGAGGGTCGATCGACGACCTAAAAATAAGCCTGTGCTGGAAGCCGTCGCATGACTAGCATGCGAACAAGGCCGCACTCCACTGATAATGACAGTCTCGACTCTCTCCGGAGGGTGAAAGATTTTCAGCATCACCGCCTGTACAACCACCAGCGCTCGCGTTGAGGTCCCGCACAAAAAGGCATCGTGGCCAATGCCACCGATGCCAACTTGCGGCCACTCAGCCCGTAATTGCTTCGCCCGCCCGAGGTGCGTCAAATGCCGGGGACTGCGGACGAAGGAGTGCCCATCACCGCAGGCGGCAAACCCGCCGAGCTGCGTCGCTTTGCAAACCGAGGACACCCGCGAATTATCGCGGGACGCAAAACGCGTAAAACAGCCGGGGCACCACAACGGCGCACCACCGCCCACAAAGGCGCATCATGCCTCGTCCAGGCCACCGCCCACTTGCGGCGGCCGTTCCACCGGCGGTGTCGGCGTGGAGCAAACCGCTCATAAGCCAAAAGCCGCCGAGGAAAGCCGCCCTTTGTCAGGGCCGCCAGTACAGGCAACTCCCAATAAACACTTCGACCACAGAGCTTCCGAAAATGTTCTGCTGCACAGAAGGTGAGCATACGGGGTGCATTCTCCTCTTAAGGAGAAAAACTGCGAGCCGCGAAAAACGCATGATAGATTGAGGCCTGCATCGAGCGCCGACACCTCGCTGCGTAGAAGAACCTTCGTCTAGCCGCCCAGGACTCTGTCCGCGACCTTTGGTGTTCAATCTCAGCAAACATAATGAATATACACAAGATCTTAGAAGAATCAAGCCCCGCTCTCTGACTGTCGCGTACTTCAGCATCCATCAAAAAGGAGGAAATAAGCCTATTTCTCAGGAACCATGACGTCGACGTCATGCTCATCGGAAACGTTTTCTCCGAAGCCGTTTCCACCGCGACCTAAAGCATGGCTTTACCGCTGCGTCGCCCGGCAGGCTGTGCGGGGGCGGCGCTTGCCAGGCGGTGCGCGCGTGCCGGCGTGGTCAGCCCTCGCCGTGAGGTCGGCGTGTACTCTGCGGTCATCAGCCGGTCGTCTGGCGTCAAAATTATGCGATACGACGAAATTTGCGAGCAGACATAGAGCCGCTGAGCCTGGTACGGCTGATAACAAGCGGCGTCGCCGGCGGGCATGGCGCAGGACGGGCAAGTCAGAAGCCGGGCTGGTAAAATTATATGCGATCGCGGATAAGCTCAAGTTTAACATTGTGGCTCCGCAAACCCGACGCAGTACCCTACCGTCACAGCGTCTCACAACCATTAAGGGCTGTGCGTTGTTCCAGCAATGTCACCATCCCACTGCACTCGATCGGGGCGCGAACTTGATCTCCGTCGACTGCCGCCAGTTCGCCGCCGACTTTGAATACGGCCCGCCAGCGAGGTCCCTCTGACCAAAACCATCGTCAACTGGCGCGGCCTCGAGGTTCAACTCAGGCCGCGAACCTGACATCTAGACGGAATCCCAGGTACGATCGACTCGCTCGGCGCTGCGAACCGAGCGGTCGACTCGTTAACTCAAAACGCTCGCCGCAGCCGTCGAGGAATCATCGAGAACGGTGCCCAAGTCCTGCTCAGTTCCTTCGGCGAACGTTGACTAAAACGATATAAAACGAGTACAGTCAGGAACTTTCAGGATAAAACTGCGCCACTTCAAAGGCCAGGTAAAAGAGCGCATATCCGACCTCATGGAATCCACCGACAGATGGGACAACCTGCTTTGCGACTTAGAGCCTTGAGGCGTCAACTTTTGGCGTTTGGTCGTAGTCTCAAGCGGAGAAATTATGTACATCTCCCCACTTGTAATGAGCGATGGTTCCTCCCTTGCGTCGGAGGATGCCGAAAAGCGGTTGTCTCACTCGAAGCTGGTATCTGAGAGGCAGCCGCTCCCTCTAGCGCACCAGTGGACCCCGATCACGGCAAGTTGGTCGAGGACGGGGTGCGCCGTAAATCTCCACCAGAGGTCCTCCATTACAAACCGGTCTCCGCCGGTGGGGTCATTGACATCATAAAGAGGCTGAAAACCAGTCCAGCCCCGGGACCCGACAACATCTCCAATAAGGTTACGTGAAGATCCCGCCCCGATCGTCGACGCTGCTAGGTGGCCCATATTCAATGCGCTGCTAGCCGTGCTCCTTCCCAGACGCCTGGAAGAGGCCGTAGTGATAGGTATTCAGAAGCGCAAAGCCGAGGAACCCTCACCTAGCAGCGCTGACCGAATCAGTACTGAACACCTTGGGCCGACTGTGCGAGCGCATCATCCTAGAGCGTCTGCGCCATTTCTGCAGAACAATCTCCTCCCGACGAACGGTTCGGATTCAGGAGCAACCACTCTTTGCGTTCTGCCGTGCACCGACTGACCGAGCGTCCTGGTCAGTCTGGAACTGTGGGCACGATCGCACCTGCGCCCAAAGTCCTTCGATGTCGCCAAAGGCGTTCGACAAAGAGATCTGGCACGAGCTTGTTATACAAGCTTTACACGCGCAAAGTGCCAGACGATCTAGTCACCGTCATTCAGGGCTTCCTCTTGAATCGTTTCATTTCCGCTTTCGCGCCGAGTACGCTCTCTCTCGCCCGGTCGATTAAAGCCGGCGTCCCCAAGGCTCTTGCGCACTCTCGCTACTCTTCTCGCTCTACGAGCGACATATCTAAGACCCTTTGTCGGATGGTACTACTTGAACGACACCGCTCTCGCCCTCCAGCAGATATCCGGGATGTATAACGATGCGCTTCAAGAACGCGACCACCCGCCCTAGGCGAGTGGTTCCGGACGTGGCGAATCGACGTAAACCCGAAGTGTAACCATTCACTTCACCACGAAACATCGACGCTTGTCAAGTTAGCGAAAAAACGCGGCCATGAACTCGGTCAAATCTCTCTTCGAGCCAGTCATCCCATGGAAAAAATCGGTCAAATAACTCGGCGTCGCTCGGCCTCCAGAATAATTCATCGCCCACATCCGTGGGCGAGAAAGAAAGCGGCTTGAGTACTGGGCAGCTATACCTACTGTGTAGAAGAGCAAGCTCTCTCTCAGGCCTGGCTTCACCTTTACAAGGTATGCGTAAGACCTATAATGTCTTACGCAAGCGTTGTCTTCACCCATTCATCCGAAGACCGTCTCAAACCTCTACAGACCCTCCAAGACGCGGTTTTACCCGCGACTGGTGCCGAATGGTGCAGCGCAATGTGAACATCCACAACGACCTTAAACTCCCCAACGATCAAGGAATACTTCCAGGGGTGCTCCGCGACCCACCCTGCTTCGCCAAGGCAGCTCATCAACCTCTGGTGACCAGCGCGGCCAACTACGAGCACCTCCGAATCAGGACAGCACTGCTGGGCCGCGGCGCTATTCGACATCTGGTCCCGCAAACCACACACACGCCCACAGCGCTGCTAGATAGCACCGACGTCACGCTTTCGGACTGCTTACGCTCGAATATCATCATCCGCCGCCCTCGCTTCAGGCAGCGCGCGATACTCACGCACCGCGTACACTAAGTACACCCGCGATTCTCGTGGGCGGTCTCACAACAGAAATCCCCGATACAGGCGAAGAGTGGTCGGGGAACGGGCCCGCGCCCGGCCTCGACGACCGAAATTGGGAAGCATCTCATATAAAACAATACAAGAACCGAACTTACACACAATCATCCGCCGAACGGCTACATCCCGCGTAGCTCACTTGGATTTATAGGAATTCAGGCCGTGGACGGGTCCACGAGCTAGTGTCCGAATGACTGTAGAGCCGCTGGCAACTTGCAGCCCTGTCTACAACCAGAACATAGTTCGTCCGATTATTTCACGCTGAACGTTTAATACGTTAAGGGTTCACTATAACTACTTCGTTCTCGATCTGTCGTTTACTGGTGTTTATACGTTTACTAAAATAAAGTAATGGCGCGTACTAAGCAAACCGCTAGGAAGTATCTACCGATTGAAGGCTCGCAGAAGCAGCTCGCGACAGCGGCGCGCAAACGCCAGCGACGGTAGCGTCAAAAGCCTCACCGTTACAGGCGGAACGGTGGCGCTTCGCGAATACGTCGTTACCAAAAGAGCACGGGCTTCTGATCATAATTACCGTTCCAACGTTTGGTGCGCGGGTATCGCACAGGACTTCAGAAAGACTCGATCTGCTTCCAGAAGCTCCGCCGTGATGGCGCTTCAGGAAGCAAGCGAATTTCCTAGATGCGGTCTCTTCGAGGACACAAATTTGTGGAATTCGCGAAAGCGTCACCATTGCCGAAAGACATGCAGCTCGCTGCGGGATTCGCGGCGAAGCCTCGCTTAATGAACCACATCACACCACCGCCAGCCACTCGCCCGTGAGGAGCGCGGGACGGGCGAGAACCGCGGGAGGTTTGTTTGTTTGTTTGCGCGTGTGGTGTGCTACGGTGTGTGTATTCGAAGAATATTAAATTATCATTATCATTTACGTAATAACTATTACACACAATACATATACCACCACCCCATAACATATTATATGCATAAAAGGCCCTTTTGGTGCATATATTCGACGTAAAACTACAAGAGTTTCTATGGTATTGCCACGCGGCGCGAGCTTTCATTGCGATTGGCGATTACGCAACCTGATCGGTCGCGGGGGTGGAGAATCCACAACTCGATATCGAGATCTCTACCCCACCGTAGTAGGGACGATAATTTTTATTTTTCTTATGAACGCCCATCACCTTGCGCTATATGTGTGAAGACTATGGTTGCATACTAAATAGAATTAATTTAATTATCATAAAAATGACATCATTTTAAAGGTTCTCAACTGTTAAGTGTTGATAGATACCAGATTCATTCAAATCGAGCCCCACGGTAGTGTTAAGGTGGTAGGAAAATAAGGTATTACGGAAAAGTAATTAATGAACTAAACAATAAATAAAAATATTATTTGTAGCAAATTAATCGTCGCATTGCGTGTTCCCTCATGCCTCGCCTAATGCTCAGAATGGTTCTTCACTGAACCCGATCGCTTCCCGTCGGTCTTGTGGGATACCTTCCCACTCCTCAATCAACGTAAGAATAGTCGCAGGGGGCGGCTTCAATCGCCTCCTCGTTCTCTCTCTCTCTCTCTCTCTCTATCACACACACAAACCCCCAAGCCCCTCCCGATGCGAGGATGGTATAAAGGGACCCCTCTGAAAATTTCGAACGCACAAGCGCTCCTCGTCCAAATCGGAACGGACGTGTTTTACGTGCGCGCGTCGAACAGCAGTTGCATTAGTTTGGTTTACTCTAACAACTCTCTATCTCACTCGCTCGTTTCATTTTATTTGAACGAAAATGACCGGTCGCGGCAAAGATGATAAAGGTTTGGGGAAAGGTGGAGCAAAGCGTCTGGGAAGGTTCTCGTGATAACATCCAGGGGTATCACAAGCCCACTGATCGTAATGCGAAGAGGAGGCGTGAAACGTATATCCGGTCTGATATACGAGGAGACTCGCGGCGTGCTGAAGGTGTTCCTAGAGAACGTGATCCGCGATGCCGTCACTACACCGAAACGCCAGAGGAAGACCGTCACCGCTATGGACGTGGTATACGCTCTGAAACGTCAAGGCCGCACCCTGTACGGATTCGGCGGTTAATACACTACCCACCGCCATCGAACGCGATCTCGCCGCCGCGAACAGCCGCTTCAGAAAGCCATTATCATTGGGGCAGGGACGATCGTCTCGCGCAGGCTGGTTTTGTGCGATTTTGATGGAGTGCGTTGCGATAGTAGTAGTTGTAGTAACTTAAAAGACACTTTCGGGGCCGCATACTCTTTCCGCACGAGGTATACACAGTTTCGATGAGCTAGAGGGACGGACTCTCTATTTACAGACTAAAATAAATATTTTATAATTATTCACTACGATCGAATGATTGCGATGGTTAATATTATATGTATGTATGTATGTATGTATGTATGTATGTATGTAGCGAGTAAAAGAGATCCGTTTGATGATATTAAGACGCATTCAGAGCGCCGCCGACAAAGGACAATATAATTATACGCGTATAAATATATATCTATGTGTGATGAGATGTGTATACAACGTACACATCTGAGAACGCGCAAGAGTGTCGGTCGTCTCTGGATGTGATAAAACGATCATCTTGAGTTTTATGCGTTAGAGTTAACGCCGCCGACAGTAGTGTGGGTAAGTGTTCTGGCGTCGGTCAATGAGCGGTGGCACGACGCGTACGCGCGTACACGCGCATCAAACGCATCTCGATTTCGAACACAATAGGTGAACGCGGAACCAAATTCGGCCAAAGACCGACCGACCGACGCACGACGCGTTCAAAGAGAGTGATGTGGCGCGCGTTGTGGTAGAGTACCCGCCGCGATGGTAGAGTATTATATATGTACACAATATCCAGTAATTAGTTTATGTAGTGAAGCGACCGACTCTGCCGGTGAAACTTTTCGAGAGAATCTTATTAGGGCTTATCCCGCTCGCTAGACCGACTCCGCCGCGGCGGTGGCGGTGTTTATTCACTTGCTTGCACTCCTGATCTCACTCGCACTTGATCGCCACTCTCTGTTATTATTTCACTCGTGTCTACATCTATAATACCTCTCGCACTATGGACGCATCGCGCGCTCTCGGTCGTCGATGAAAAGAGGTGCGCGCACGTGCAAGTGTACGTATCCGCCGCCGCCGCCGCCGCCGCCGCCGCCGCAGGCGGCAATGAATGATGATGATGTAGACGACGATGACTACGATGATGTTGATGATGATGAAGAAGAAGAAGGAGGAGGAGGACGACGGGCCTCTCCGTTCCGAAGCGTACGACGCGGCAGCGGCCTTTTAGTTCGGGTGCGCGCGGGGTCGAGAGAGCGCTCCGTGTTTTACGACCTTCGAACTATAATCGGTCGTCGTTCGAAGGATAATGCGTTATCGGCGCGCACTCCGCCCCCCGTGCATCCCGGGGATCCTGACTGTCCGCGGAACGTGCCCGAACCGGCCGCCGACCGGATTCTATGCGGATAAATACATTTTAAACGCGACCACTCGCCGCGCTCCGAATACGGCGGACAAAACAAAGGGCCCGCTCTGCGTCGCGAATCGCCCTGGCGTCGCGCGCCTTCGTTCGGTGCGTGGACGATCTCAATGGTTACCAGTCGCGCGCGGTTTCGACGCGATTCTGTCGATTATTACGTTTGAAAAGTTTGTCTGTTTCGAGTCTATCTAGTGAAAAGTTCAAAGCGATCGTACGAGAAAACGTCTCGCGGCACCGCGGCTCTCCTTACGGTAAAGCTGCGGGACACCGCTCCGTGGCGCCATCTCGCGAACGGAGGTAAGTCGTTTTCTTGAGTTGCGCGCTATTGGATCGCTACTCTCTGTATACTACTTACTACCCCACTGTTAACTAACTAGTGTACACCGCTGTTGTCGTTGTTTATTATTATTAATATAATATAATAACAATAGTCTCCGCTCTCGCACGGTACGGTATTGTGTTGTGTTGTTTGTTGTTGTTGCTGCTGTTGCTGTTGCTGTTAATCTCGTTCGTTGCGCGTCGTTGGTGAAAAGTTCGGTGTGTTGTCACTATCGAAACTCCCGAGGGTCATGGCCGACACCGCTGTAGCGTCGAAACTCCCGCACCGGCGACTCCGGCGAAGAAACAGCCGAAAGCGACCGCTTCGGCGGCCGGCGCGGCCTCGGGCGGCGGTGCCGCCGCGAAGAAGCCAAAGGCGAAGCCGACACATCCTAAAACTTCCGAAATGGTTACGAGCGCGATCAAGGAGTTAAAAGAGCGCAGCGGATCGTCTCTACAAGCCATAAAGAAATATATCGCGGCGCAGTACAAGGTGGACGCGGAAAAGTTGGCCCCGTTCATCAGGAAGTACCTGAAGAGCGCCGTCGAGTCCGGTGCCCTGATACAGACCAAGGGCAAGGGCGCCTCGGGTTCGTTTAAATTGGAGTCTAAATCTGCAGCATCTAAGAAACCCGCCTCGGGAGCCGGCGGCGGTGTTGGCGGTAAGAGCGGCAGCGGCGGCGCGAGAAGCGGGCCCGCCGGTGGTAGAGGTGGAGGATCGTCCGCGTCATCTGCGTCCGCGACCGCCGCCGCCGCTTCTGAAGCGAAGAAATCGCCCGCAGCTTCCTCCCCTTCGGTCGCCGGCAAAGGTAAGAAGTCCGCTTCGTCGTCCGCTGCGGCGGCGGCGGCCTCGTCGTCGCCCTCTAAAGTGAAACCGTCCGCGGCGACCAGAGATAAGACGGCGGCAGCCGCTAAAAACCGGCCGCCGCCGCCGCCGCCGCTAGAAAATCCGCCGGAGCTCAGAGCGGCGGCGCCTCGAAAGCTAAGAGCGTCGCAGCGCCGAAAGCTAAGAAGAGCGCTAAACCGCCTACGAAGAAACCGAAGGCTCCCAAACCTAAGAAAGCGGCCGCACAAAACTAAATCCGCCGCGGCGGCTTCCAAAAAGGCTTCAGCGGCTAAAAAGTAAATGACACGGGGGACTAAGGGAGAGAGAGATCGATCTTCAGGTCCCCCGTCGTCGCCGTTGCCGATCGCGACGCGTCGTTTCGTTTCGTTTGAAGAAATAAAAGCGAAATGATAATAATAATAATTCCGGTTCCAATACCAATACCAATAGGCAATAGCGACCGGTAAAGTCGCGCGTCGTCGCGGTGAGGATCGGAGGGAGCTGTGCTGCGTCGTCGTCGTCGTCGTCGTCCTCGTCGTCGTCGTCGTCGTCGCGATGGTTCAGCGTGATGGAGGTGAATGGACTGACACCGACCGACCGACCGACCGTCCGACCGACTGACTGACTGACTGCACGACGCGACTAAGATTTGATTCTTCTTCTTTGTACGCGTGCATTATGCATGCGCGTCGTTCGTTCGTTACGGCGACGACGACGCGCTGCCCATAAAAAGCCCTTTTCAGGGCTAACATACATATCTATGAGACACGAGAAGTTTCTACACAGATAAAACACGATCGTCTATCTCTTCTATTATTTACCTACAATAAAGCGAGGGGTTGGGGTTGGGGGTGGGGAGGTGCACCGGATAGAGGAAAAACTCGCACGCAACTTACAGATTGCTGCGACGGCAGTGCGTGTGTGCGCGCGCGGCGCGTAATCTATATTATTTGTGTATACGTACGGGGTTCGTACAAATAACAATATTACACATTAGAAACTACCGCGTCCGTCCGTCCGTGCACGGGTGTTTACGAGCGAGCACCAAATTTGTCATATATTAAATGATTAATATATATACATACATAAATATATATATATATACACTTACATATTTATAGAAATAAATAAATAAATGAACAACCACCAATTAGTGAATAATTAGTCTAGATTCTAATCCGCGACGCATTTGTGATATTAAAAAAAAAAAAAAAATAAAATATATATATATAACTAAACTGTACACACACACACACACACACACACCATTACCACCACTCCACTCGCCGCGCTCCGAATGCGGCGGACAAAATAGTGTTTACCCGTCGCGCGCGGTTTCGACGGGATTCTGTCGATATTATTACGTTTGAAAAGTTTGTCTGTTTAGAGTCTATCTAGTGAAAAGTTCAAAGCGATCGTACGAGAAAACGTCTCGCGGCACAGCGGCTCTCCTTACGGTAAAGCTGCGGGACACCGCTCCGTGGCGCCATCTCGCGAACAGGGGAGGCAAGTCGTTTTCGTGAGTTGCGCGCTATTGTATCGCTACTATCTATAAAAAGGGTGTCTGTCGGCAGATTTATATTTTAAAAAAAGAATATCTCAATAATTTATAAATAAACAGTGCGGGGTGGTGTCATTAGAATCACCGATCGTGCGGATTTCTTAGTCACGATGTCGCAGTGGTCGGGTGAGCATCGCGCGTTCGCTATTGAAGCATTTTTCAAGGTAACGATTCTTACGTACTCGCTCGCCGACAGTATTGTTCACATTACAATATTCGACGGATAGACGATGGGCCGAGTGTGAATTTAATTCGTTCGTGGGTGGAGATGTTCCGCGCAACTGCTTCGGCTATGAACACACCACGGCCAGGACCTAGTCGATCGTCAAGGACCCCAAAACATTGAACTGGTTGAACGCAGTTTACGTGAAAATGCACGACTTTCGATACGGAAAGGGCAGCTTCACTGGGACTTCAAGAGCAATTGTGCATGAAATTTTGAAAAAGATATGGAGTTTCATCCTTATAAAATTCAAAATACAGAATCGAAACAAAATGACGACTTTGCGTCGCAAATTTGTTTTAATGGGAAAAACCATATTGGAGCGTTTTCGCACTGTGGTCTATTTTTTGGGCGACGAGGCTCAGCTGTGCGTCGTCGTCGTCGCGATGGTTCAGCGTGATAAGATAGATAGTTGTACCGACCGGTGAGCCGACCGACCGACCGACCGACCGACCGACCGACCGACCGTTCGTTCGTTCGTTCGTTACGGCGGCGACGCTGTATAAAAAAAGCCCTTTTAGAGGCTAACATACATATCTATGAGACACGAGTTTCTACACAGATAAAACACGATCGTCTATCTCATCTATTATTAAAAAAAAAAAAAAAATAAAATATATATATAACTAAATCAGCCAATACGTCAATAATACACACACCATTACTGTCTCCACTCCACTCGCCGCGCCCGAATGCGGCGGACAAAACAAGTGTTTACCCGTCGCGCGCGGTTTCTGACGGGAGTCTCCCCGTCGATATTATTACGTTCTGAAAAGTTTGTCTGTTTAGAGTCTATCTAGTGAAAAGTTCAAAGCGATCGTAACGAGAAAACGCGTCTCGCGGCACAGGAAGCGGCTCTCCTTACGGTAAAGCTGCGGACACCGCTCCGTGGCGCCATCTCGCATGGGAGGCAAGTCGTTTTCGTGGACAGGCCATTGATCGCTACTCTTATATAAAGGGTGTCTGTCGGCAGACGATATTTTAATAAAAAAAAGAATATCCTCAATAATTTATAAATAAACAGTGCGGGGTGGTGTCATTTAGAACCACCGACCTGTGCGGATTCTGGGGCTCACGATGTCGCAGAAAGTGGTCGGTGAGAATGCGCTGTCTGCCATTGACATTTTCAAGAGGCAACGATCTCACGCACTCACTGCCGATTAGTTTTGTTCACATTCTCATCATTCGACGGATAGAATGATGGCAAATGAGTGTGAATTTAATTCGTTCGTGGGTGGAGAGGTTCCGCGCAACTGCTTCGGCTTAAACACACCACGTAGGACCTATCGATCGTCATGACCCCTGAAAACATTGAACTGGTTGAACGCAGTTTACGTGAAAAATGCAATGACTTTCGATACGGAAAAGGGCAGCTTCACTGGGACTTCCAAGAGCAATTGTGCATGAAATTTTGAAAAAGATAAGGGAGTTTCATCTCATAAAAATTCAAAAAAATACAAGAATCGAAACAAAATGACTGACTTGCGTCACGCAAATTTGTTTTGTGAAACCATATTGAGCGTTTTCGCACTGTGAATTCTATTTTGGAGCCGACGAGGCTCAGCTGTGCGTCGTCGCTGTCGCGATGGTTCAGCGTGATAGAGATGAATGGACTGACACCGACCGACCGACCGACCGACCGACCGACCGACCGACCGACCGACCGTTCGTTCGTTCGTTCGTTACGGCAACGACGACGCTGCCATAAAAAAAGCCCTTTTAGGGCTAACATACATATCTATATGAGACACGAAGTTTCTACACAGATAAAACACGATCGTCTATCTCATCTATTATTAAAAATTTTTTTTTTTGATAGTGATGTTTTCGCCACCAGTTTATTGACAACTATAGCAGCTTCATCGGACTCAAAAAAAGAACTGTTTTTTTGATGTTTCGCCACCAGTTTATTGACAACTATAGCGGCTTCATCGGACTCAGGGCTCGCGGATCCGGTATCCGAAACTAAGCTAAATAAGTTGATATATACACATATATGTAAATAAAGTGGCGTGTATGAGGGAAGGAGAAAGATGAGAAGATATTATTGGATGGAAGGGTTGAAGAGAGTAGGACAGTGCTATGAGGGAAGAGAGAGGTGTATTATAATACATAGATAAATATACATATGAATTTAGAACGCGGTGCGTTGGGTGGCAACAATCCTAAGAGGTCATCGGAGGGCTCGGGCATCACCGATCACCTTCACCTGTGATGATCCAGTTGCATGCGATGTGTATGGCATTACACATCTGAGAACGCAAAATGTCGGTCGTCTCTGGATGTGATAAAACGATCATCTTGAGTTTGTCGTTGGGATTAACGCCGCCGGCAGTGAATGTGGAGTAGAGTGTTCCTGGCGTCGGTCGGCAGGCGGTGGCACGGCAAACGTACGCGCGTACCACATCAAACATATCTCGATTTTAAAGACACAATAGGTGAACGCGGAATAAATTCAGCCAAAGGCAAACCAGAACGACTGACCGACCAACCGACCCGACCAAACCGACCGAGCCGCCGCGACGCGTTCAAAGAGAGTGATGT
>JAGSMV010000064.1:0-30000 GCA_029286815.1 Troides helena
CGATGTGTATGGCATTACACATCTGAGAACGCAAAATGTCGGTCGTCTCTGGATGTGATAAAACGATCATCTTGAGTTTGTCGTTGGGATTAACGCCGCCGGCAGTGAATGTGGAGTAGAGTGTTCCTGGCGTCGGTCGGCAGGCGGTGGCACGGCAAACGTACGCGCGTACCACATCAAACATATCTCGATTTTAAAGACACAATAGGTGAACGCGGAACCAAATTCGGCCAAAGACCGACCGAACGACCGACCGACCGACCGACCGACCGACCGACCGACCGACGCACACGACGCGTTCAAAGAGAGTGATGTGGCGCGCGCGTTGTGATGAAATTGCCACCACTGATGGTAGGAATGTTATATATGTACTGTGTATCCAGTGAGTGGTTTATGTGGTGAAGCGACCGACTCTGCGGTGAAACTTTTCGAGAGAATCTTGTGGGAGAAACATCCCGCTCGCTAGACCATTCCGCGCCGCGGCAGTGGCGGTGTTGTCACTGCTTACTCCTGGTCACCAAAACGCGCGGTCGCCACTCTCTGTTATTGTTTCACTCGTGTCTACATCTATAATACCTCTCGCACTATATGGACGCATCGCGCGCTCGGTCGTCGATGAAAGAAGAGTGCCCCTTGCACGTCAAAGTGTACGTATCCGCCGCCGCCGCCGCCGCCACCCAAGTCGGCTATTCTTTCAATAGATGATGATGATGTAGACGACGATGACTACGATGATGTTGATGATGATGATGAAGAAGAAGAAGGAGGAGGACGACAGGCCTCTCCGTTCAGAAGCGTACGACGGCAGCAGCAGCACGGATTCGGGTGCGCGCGGGGTCGAAGGCGCTCCGTGTTTTACGACCTTCGAACTATAATCGGTCGTCGTTCGAAGGATAATGCGTTATCGGCGCACTCCGCCCGGTATTCCGGGGATGCAGCTGTCCGCGGAACGTGCCCGAACCGGCCGCCGACCGGATTCTATGCGGATAAATACATTTTAAACGCGACCACTCGCCGCGCTCCGAATACGGCGGACAAAACAAAGGCCCGCTCTGCGTCGCAGATCGCCCTGGCGTCGCGCGCCTTCGTTCGGTGCGTGGACGATCTCAATGGTTACCAGTCGCGCGCGGTTTCGACGCGATTCTGTCGATTATTACGTTTGAAAAGTTTGTCTGTTTCGAGTCTATCTAGTGAAAGGGTTGAAGCGATCGTGCGAAGAGCGTCTCACTTAGCACCGCAGCTCCTTGGCTGCGGGACGTACCGCTCCGACGCCATCTCGCAGACGGTGCGGTGTTTTCTTGAGTTGCGCGCTATTGGATCGCTACTCTCTGTATACTGCCTTACTGCCCCGCAATTTAGCTAACTGGTGTACACCGCTGTTGTCGTTGTTTATTATTATTAATATAATATAATAACAATAGTCTCGCTCTCGCACGGTACGGTATTGTGTTGTGTTGTTTGTTGTTGTTGCTGCTGTTGCTGTTGCTGTTAATCTCGTTCGTTGCGCGTCGTTGGTGAAAAGTTCGGTGTTGTCACTATCAAGAGCTCGAGGTCATGGCCGGCCTGTAGCGTCAGAAACTCCCGCACCGGCGACTCCGGCGAAGAAACAGCCGAAAGCGACCGCTTCGGCGGCCAGCGCAACCTCAGGCAACGGTACCGCCGCAAAGAAGCCAAAGGCGAAGCCGACACATCCTAAAACTTCCGAAATGGTTACGAGCGCGATCAAGGAGTTAAAAGAGCGCAGCGGATCGTCTCTACAAGCCATAAAGAAATATATCGCGGCGCAGTACAAGGTGGACGCGGAAAAGTTGGCCCGTTCATCAGGAAGTACCTGAAGAGCGCCGTCGAGTCAGTGCCCTGATACAGACCAGAACAGGGGCGCCTCGGGTTCGTTTAAATTGGAGTCTAAATCTGCAGCATCTAAAACCCGCCTCGGGAGCCGGCGGCGTTGTTGGCGGTAAGAGCGGCAGCGGCGGCGCGAGAAGCGGGCCCGCCGGTGGTAGAGGTGGAGGATCGTCCGCGTCATCTGCGTCCGCGACCGCCGCCGCCGCTTCTGAAGCGAAGAAATCGCCCGCAGCTTCCTCCCCTTCGGTCGCCGGCAAAGGTAGAGAACCCGCTTCAAACCGTCCGCTGGGCGGCTGACGACCATCGTCGCCCTCTAAAAGTCGAAACCGTCCGCGGCGACCAGAGATAAAGGCGGCAGCCGCTAAAAACCGGCCGCCGCCGCCGCCGCCGCTAGAAAATCCGCCGGAGCTCAAGGCAGCGGCGCTATCAGCAAACGTCCGCGGCGCAAAGCTAAGAAGGCCGCTAAACCGCCTACGAAGAAACCGAAGGCTCCCAAACCTAAGAAAGCGGCCGCACCGAAAACTAAATCCGCCGCGGCGGCTTCAAAGGCTTCAGCGGCTAAAAGTAAATGACACGGGGACTAAGGGAGAGAGAGATCGATCTTCAGGTCCCCGTCATTCGCCGTTGCCGGTCGACGCGTCGTTTCGTTTCGTTTGAAGAAATAAAGCGAAATGATAATAATAATAATTCCGGTTCAATACCAATACCAATAGGCAATAGCGACCGGTAAAGTCGCGCGTCGTCGCGGTGAGGATCGGAGGGAGCTGTGCTGCGTCGTCGTCGTCGTCGTCGTCGTCGCGTCGTCGTCGTCGTCGTCGTCGTCGTCGCCGCCGCGATGGTTCAGCGTGATGGAGGTGAATGGACCCGATGACACCGACCGACCGACCGACCGACCGACCGACTGACTGACGGACTGCACGACGCGACTAAGATTTGATTCTTCTTCTTTGTACGCGTGCATTATGCATGCGCGTCGTTCGTTCGTTACGGCGACGACGCGCTGCCATAAAAGCCCTTTTCAGGGGCTGCTGTACATATCTATGGTGAAGTTTCTACACAGATAAAACACGATCGTCTATCTGTGTTACCTACAATAAAGCGAGGGTTGGGGGTTGGGGGTGGGAGGTGCACCGGATGGAGAAAACTCGCGCACAACTTACAGATTGCTGCGACGGCGAGTCTGATATTGCGCGCGCGGCGCAATAATCTATATTATTTGTGGCCGTACGTACGGGGTTCGTACAAATAACAATATTACACATTAGAAACTACCGCGTCCGTCCGTCCGTGCACGAAAGGTGTTTACAGGCAAACTTAAATTTGTCATATATTAAATGATTAATATATATACATACATAAATATATATATATATACACTTACATATTTATAGAAATAAATAAATAAATGAACAACCACCAATTAGTGAATAATTAGTCTAGATTCTAATCCGCGACGCTGGCGATATTAAAAAAAAAAAATAAAATATATATATATAACTAAACTGTACACACACACACACACACACCATTACCACCTCACTCGCCGCGCTCCGAATGCGGCGGACAAAACTGAGTGTTTACCGTCAGCGCGGTTTCGACGGGATTCTGTCGATATTATTACGTTTGAAAGTTTGTCTGTTTAGAGTCTATCTAGTGAAAGTTCAAGCGATCGTACGAGAAAACGTCTCGCGGCACAGCAGCTCTCCTTACGGTAAAGCTGCGGGACACCGCTCGTGGCGCCATCTCGCGAACGGGAGGCAAGTCGTTTTCGTGAGTTGCGCGCTATTGGATCGCTACTCTCTCTATAAAGAGGTGTCTGTCGGCAGATTTATATTTTAATAAAAAGAATATCTCAATAATTTATAAATAAACAGTGCGGGTGGTGTCATTAGAATCACCGATCGTGCGGATTTCTTAGTCACGATGTCGCAGTGGTCGGGTGAGCATCGCGTTCGCTATTGAAGCATTTTTCAGGTAACGATTCTTACGTACTCGCTCGCCGACAGTTTGTTCACATTTCAATATTCGACGGATAGACGATGGGCCGAGTGTGAATTTAATTCGTTCGTGGGTGGAAGGGTTCCGCGCAACTGCTTCGGCTATGAACACACCACGGCCAGGACCTAGTCGATCGTCAAGGACCCCGAAAACATTGAACTGGTTGAACGCAGTTTACGTGAAAATGCGACTTTCGATACGGAAAAGGGCAGCTTCACTGGGACTTCAAAACAATTGTGCATGAAATTTTGAAAAAGATATGGAGTTTCATCCTTATAAAATTCAAAAAATACAAGAATCGAAACAAAATGACTGACTTTGCGTCACGCAAATTTGTTTTGTGAAACCATATTGGAGCGTTTTCGCACTGTGAATTCTATTTTTTGGAGCGACGAGGCTCAGCTGTGCGTCGTCGTCGTCGCGATGGTTCAGCGTGATAGAGATGAATGGACTGACACCGACCGACCGACCGACCGACCGACCGACCGACCGACCGACCGTTCGTTCGTTCGTTCGTTCGTTACGGCGACGACGACGCGCTGCCCATAAAGCCCTTTTAGGGCTAACATACATATCTATGAGACACGAAGTTTCTACACAGATAAAACACGATCGTCTATCTCATCTATTATTAAAAAAAAAAAAATTTTTTTTTTTTGATGGTGATGTTTTCGCCGCAGAAGGTTGACGACCGTCAGCCCGCTCAATCCCTGCGGTATCGGCCTGGGCAAAGCCCTTGCCGATGACCCAGACCCCACAGGTTCCAGTTGCTAAACGGTCTCCACCGGTGAGCAACTCTGTCGAGCCCCAGGTGCTCGATGCAGGGCACAGCGAACATCGCAGCCCTGATGAGATACATGGGCCGCTTCTCCATGCGTGATCTGCTCAGCTACACGGAAAAACTCCGTGCCGCTAAAGGGCATAAGGAAAGGCTGCAAGTCGTGCCAGACACTACGACTTGATAGCCGCGCTCGAGGCGGATGTCTAAGGACTCCTCCTCTGCCACCAGGACACCGTCGTCCGAGTCCCTGTACACACCTTTGGGATCAGTACGGAACTCCCCCAAAATTTATTAAGGCAAAACCAAACCTGGCTCGTTGACCGTCGCGACTTTTAACGCGAACGGCGTTCGACACCAGAAGGAAGAAATCAGCGCATTTCTCCGACACCACGACGACGTCATCCTAATCCAGGAAACATTCCTGAAACCATCCCACAACGACCTAAAATCGCTAACTATCACCTCGTTAGGAACGACAGGTTATCCGCCATGTACGGCGGCACCCTGATCTATTATAAGAGGTCACTTCACTGTGTCCTCTCGAATGTCCTCACCTGAAAACCATCAAAGTCTCGGCGTGTAAAATTGGTCTTACCGGCCATCAACCCTCGTTCTCGTCTCTTGCTACCTTTCACCATCCAAAAGGTAGAAATCGAATATCAGGACCCTCCTCGATCTCGGTCCATCTGTTGTGCTCGCTGGCGATTTCAACAGCAGGCACAGCGGCTGGGACCCCCTCGAGACCACAATCAAATGGCCGTAGACTCTCAAAGTTAGCGGAAAAGCTCAACTTTGACATCATCGCCCCTTCTTCGCCGACGAGATTCCCTCGGCGGCAAGACCAGAGACCTTCTGTCCTGGACATAGCGCTACTAAAAATGTAGCTCTCCTCATTCGTTCAGTCGAGGTCATACATGACCTCGGATCTGACCATCTTCCGGTCCTTATTAAGCTGGGCCGGCGCGCCGGCGAGGTCCCTCTGACCAAAACCGTCGTCGACTGGCGTAAACTTGAGATCAAACTCAAGTCTACGAATTCCAACGCGGACGAGATACCGAAAACGATCGAAACGCCCGAAGTGGCATTTCGGGCGATCGATTCACTCTCTAAGCACATCTCATCGGCCGTCGAAGACTCCACGAGGACGATGATACCTGGTGGAACCTCAGTTCGGGGCTCTCCCTCAGGACATTCGACGCCTGATCAGATTGAAAAACGTCGCCTTGAGACTGTACGACAGGTACCGATCCGAGGTGAATAGAATAAATGCGCGCCGCCTTCAGAGGGCTGTAAAAGGCGCATTAGAGAACACAGAGCCGATAGATGGGACTCTCTGCTCCAGTGACCTCGAGCCTTCCAAAGACGCTTTCTGGCGTCTGGCTCGAGGTCTCTCAAGTGAAGAACCCTGGACTCATGCCACCACTAATCAAGGACGTCGACGCGTCGTCGTTGGCCTTCGGAGACGAAAGAAAGGCCGAGTGCTTAGCCGACAGCCTGGAAAGCCAGTGCACACCATCTTCTTCTCCAGCCGACCCTACTCACCTTAAACTGGTGGAGGAAGAGATCGCACGCAGATCCTCCGACCCTACGGTGGGTCCACCTATCTCCGATTTCAGAGGACGAGGTCGCAGTCACTATCAGAGGACTAGAGTCAAGTCCGCTCCGGGCCTTGATGGCATCTCGAACAGAGTGCTCAAGTCCCTCCCGCTCCTATGATCGTCTTGCTGACGACAATTTTCAATGTGCTTCTTTCTAGCTGCTCCTTTCCGGATGCCTGGAAAGAGGCCGAGATGGGAATTTGAAGCCATAAACTAGGAACATTCCTCCAGCTACAGACCGATAAGCCTTCTCTGCAACATGGGTAAGGTTTATGAGCGTCTGATCCTTTCACGTCTCTCCGACTTTGTGTCGGAAAACAATCTTCTACCCGACGAACAGTTCGGGTTCAGAAAGACCACTCCTGCGTCCACCAAGTACACAGACTGGTGGAACACGTCCTCAAAGGGTTCACGCGCAAAGACCGCACGACACCGTAGCCCTATTCTTCGATGTAGCCAAGGCGTTCGATAAAGTCTGGCACGATGGCAGTCTACGGCTGCCTACGCACTCAATGTGCCGGACAGGCTCGTCACCATCATCAGAGCCTTCTTGTCGAACCGCACCTTCCGCTACCGAGCCGGAAGCGCTCACTCCACTCCCCGTCACATCAGAGCGGGGTTCCGCAGGGCTCCTGCTTATCCCCTCTCCTCTTCTCGCTGTACACCAGCGACATCCCCAGAGACCTCGGGGTCAACCTGGCTCTATTCGCAGATGACACTGCGCTCTACCTTTCGGGCCCGATCTTGCCGCGGTTGACGAAACGGTTTCCAGTCCGCAACCAAACGCCTAGGCGATTGGTTTAGGAAGTGGAAAATCGTGAGCTAACCCTGGCGAGTGAAGCCCTCCACTTCTCAGGAGGTAAATACTCGAATTTAGCCGCTTGTACTCAAAGCCGTCCCTTATCTTCGATGATCAATGTCACCTGGAGAGACTCGGTCAAATACCTCAGAGATCCATCAATCTAGACCGAAGGTTAAATTTCAGGAGCCATATTCGCAGAGTGAGGAACAGTACCTACGTAATGGGCAGACTCCATCCCTTGCTCTGCAAATCGAACAAATTATTTAATAAACATGGGTTGCCTTTTGACCTGCATAAGGACCTATTATGACTTATGCGTGCGTTGTATTCGCGCACTCCTCCCCTACCACCCTCAAACCTTTTCAGGTTATCCAAAACCGCTTCACCCGGAAGGCCACGGGTGCGGAATGGTATCAGCGCAGCATCGACCTGCACAGCGACCTCAAACTTCCTTCGATAGCACAATTCATGCAAGATTGTGCTATCCATCACTGACAAGGCCACACACCACCCAAACCCACTGATAGGGCAAACGGTAAACTACGTCCCGATCTCCGATGCCACCAGTAAGAATCGACGTCCGCGCGGGTGCCAGCTCGGGTCGATACAGGGTCAGCACGACACTCCCAGCAACGACACAAAACATTCACTCACCACATTTCGAACGCGCCGCTTCCACCGTCGGTTGCGGCGCCCGTCAGCTCGCACGCGCACCTGGAGTCACACCACCGACAGGAGATGGTCTGTCGTGTTTTGAACGGTGATCGAAGGACAGACCCGTGCCCCCCTCCGATGACCTCATGGGATTGCCGCCATCCGACGCGCACCGTGCGCGTCTTAAGTCATATGTATATTTATCTATGTATATTTTAATACACCCCTCTCTCTTCCCTCATAGCACTGTCCTGCTCTTTATTTTACATCCAATATTTTTCTCATCTTTCTCCTTCCCCTCATACACACTATTTATCTACATGCCATGGCATATATCAATTTGTTGTTGGTTTAACCGCCGGTGCCGGATCCTGCAGGCCACCAGATCGGTATTGCGCTATAGTTGTCAATAAAACTGCGGCGAAAACATCACCATAAAAAAGCCGAGTTAAAGTGTGCGTTCGTTGGTGCGTTACATGCATTACCGCATATACATACATCGGCAGCGAGTGCGCCAAACCACTGCTGCTGCGAACACGTGTCGGAAGGAAAAGGCGGTAAAGTTAAGGGCAAGGCGAAGTCGCGTTCAATCGTGCCGGTCTGCAGTTTCCAGTGGGGCGTATCCACAGGCTGCTCCGTAAAGGTAACTACGCGGAGAGAGTCGGTGCGGGCGCTCCGGTTTACCTCGCCGCCGTGATGGAATACTTGGCCGCCGAAGTACTGGAGTTGGCCGGTAACGCGGCGCGACAACAGAAGACCAGGATCATACCGAGACATTTGCAACTCGCGATCCGCAACGACGAAGAGTTGAACAAACTTCTCTCCGGTGTTACCATCGCGCAGGGTGGAGTCCTACCTAACATTCAGGCGGTCCTCTTGCCGAAGACTGAGAGAAGGTAAACGAGCGTCTCTCGACCCACGCTCGCGCAAATAATCTAAGATTGACTGACCGCACCGCACCGCATCGAACCGCGATTTGCGACCGGGACCGGAGGTGGCGGCGATCACCGTGATGTGATGTGGTGTGTGGTGAGGTGTGATGCGATGTGATGGGTGGCGTGTTTGTGTGTTTGTTGTAGTACGTACCGTACGTACGTACGTGCGTACGTGCGTACATCGCCCATGCATACACCTGCATCCCCATACATAAATAAATGTGTTTATATATGCGTTTATGATATATAATAAACGCACGAAACGTCTCGTGGAGACGCGTTTCGGTATATATAATATACATATATTATTTGTCCTTCTTAGCACGACGGAATGAGCTAGTTTTTGTATATTATCCATCGTATATCGCATCGCACCGCACCGCACCTCCTCTGTCCTCCGTTCTCGGTTCGGGACGCGCGCGCGCGCGTTTGTGTGTGTGTGTGTGTGTGTAAGAAAATTATAAAAGGCCCTTTTGAGGGCCGCAAATTTATTCGATAACTCGCTATAAGAGTAAGTCTCTATGATCGATGAGCAACGTCTAAACGTCTCTCGTTCTGTAACCCATCGCCACCTACACGATTATTTTTATGGTGATGTTTTCGCCGCAGTTTTATTGACCACTATAGCGGCTTCATCGGACTCGGGGCTCGCGGATCCGGTATCCGCGAGCTAAACTAAATAAATCGTTTGGTTGCGGACTGGAGCCGTTTCGTCAACCGCGGCAAGATCGCGCCCGAAAGGTAGAGAGCGCAGTGTCATCTGCGAATAGAGCCAGGTTAACCCGAGGTCTCTGGGGTTGTCGCTGGTGTACAGCGAGAGGAGGGATAAGCAGGAGCCCTGCGGAACCCCGCTCTGATGTGACGGGGAGTGGAGTGAGCGCTTCCGGCTCGGTAGCGGAAGGTGCGGTTCGATAAGAAGGCTCTGATGATGGTGACGAGCCTGTCCGGCACATTGAGTGCGTATAACTTGCCAAATGAAGCCATCGTGCCAGACTTTATCGAACGCCTTGGCTACATCGAAGAATAGGGCTACGGTGTCGTGCGGTCTTTGCGTGAACCCTTTGAGGACGTGCTCCACCAGTCTGTGTACTTGGTGGACGCAGGAGTGGTCTCTTCTGAACCCGAACTGTTCGTCGGGTAGAAGTTTGTTCTCCGACACGAAGTCGGAGAGACGCAGGATGGTATGGCACTATGTTGCAGAGAAGGCTTATCGGTCTGTAGTTGGAGGAATGCTCCTAGGCTTGTTTGGCTTAGGAATTCCCACAACTTCGGCCTCCTTCCAGGCATCCGGAAAGGAGCAGCTGGAAAGAAGCACATTGAAAATTGTCGTCAGCAAGACGATCATAGGAGCGGGGAGGGACTCGAGCACTCTGTTCGAGATGCCATCGAGGCCCGGAGCGGACTTGACTTTTAGTCCTCTGATAGTGACTGCGACCTCGTCCTCTGAAATCGGAGATAGGGGTGGACCCACCGTAGGGTCGGAGGATCTGCGTGCGATCTCGTCCTCCACCAGTTTAAGGTGAGTGGGGTCGGCTGGAGAAGAAGATGGTGTGAAACGCGTCCTCCGCGCGTGAGTCTATCTATCTCTCTCTCTCTCTCTCTCCCCCCCCCCCCCCTCCGCGCTATCGATATTCTCATTGGCCTCATCTCATTCGTCGCGCTTGTTGTAACGGTCGCTAGTTCCGATATAGTGGAGTCGACAAAAACATGTTGCGTACCTGGTAAAATTGTTACTACAAGACTGTCTCGTGTCTATCGTCGCCGTCGCGAGTGCGCGCACCCGTTTAATTCCGCATTTTGATCGGAAGATAATATGTATATAGGGTTGTCAAATATCTCCCTTCCGCCTTTTTGTCTTTTGAATTTCGCGGCTATATACAAAGCGCTACAGAGCTCGTATCTGGCAATACTATACATAATTTGAAAGGTCTTGGACACAACCTACAAAACGACGCTATGCATAATTAGTTTGGATATTGCGTTCAACAGTTATAGACGTGTAAACATGGAGTTCACTAACGCCGAAATTCGCGCTATTTTAAAGTTTTCCTTCGTTAATAGCAAATCCGCTAGAGAAACGTTCCGTGAGATTAATGGTGTTTTGGGGGATGGTATTCTATCACTTCGAACCGCGGAGGAATGGTTTCGACGATTCAGAGCCGGTGAAAACGACACCATGGATAAGCCAGCCGGCGGAAGACCTGTGACGACAAATACCGATCAAATCATGGACTACATCGAGTTAGACCGGCATGTGACATCTCGTGACATCGCCCAGGAGATGGGAGTTAGTCACCAAACCATTTTAAACCATATGCAGAAGGCTGGATACAAAAAGCGATGTTTGGGTGCCGCATGATTTGACGCAAAAAACCTTCTGGACCGAATCAACGGCTGCGATATGCTGCTGAAACTGAACGAACTCGACCCATTCTTGAAGCGGATGGTGATTGGCGACGAAAAATGGATCACATACGACAATATCAAGCGAAAACGGTCGTCGTCGAAGACCGGTAGATCATTGGAAACGGTGGCCAAGCCGGGATTGACGGCCAGGAAAGGTTTGCTGTGTGTTTGGTGGGATTGGAAGGGAATCATCCACTATGAGCTGCTCCCATATGGCCAGACGCTTAATTCTACCATCTACTGCGAACAACTGGACCGCTTGAAGCAGGCGATCGACCAGAAGCGTTGGGAATTGGCCAGCAGGAGCGGTGTAGTGTTCCACCAGGACAACGCCAGACCATACGCTTCGTTGATGACTCGTCAGAAGCTACGGGAGCTCCGGATGGGAGGTTTTATCGCATCCACCATATAGCCCGGACATAGCGCCAAGTGATTACCACCTGTTCCTGTCCATGGGGAACGCCCTTGGTGGTGTAAAGTTGAACTCAAAAGAGGCTTGTGAAAAGTGGCTGTCCGGAGTTCTTCGCAAATAAGGAGGAGGGGGGCTTCTACGAGGAAGGTATTATGAAGTTGCCGTCTAGATGGAAACAGATTATCGAACAAAACGGCGCATATTTGAACTAAATCCGATCACTGTAACACTTTTTATAAAGCATTGAATAAAGAGCAAAAAGCGGAAGGGAGATGTTGACAACCTTATATTTCAATAATACAACTACCACCATATCCCATTATGCCGCCCAAGCAGAGCGGAAAGGCCGCCAAGAAGTCTGGCAAGGCTCGGAAAAATATCTCAAAGTCTGATAAGAAGAAGAAGAAGAAGAAGAAGAAGAAGCACAAGAGGAAGGAAAGCTACGCCATCTACATTTACAAGGTGCTGAAGCAGGTCCATCCCGAGACCGGTATATCGAGCAAGGCCATGTCGATCATGAACTCTTTCGTCAACGACATGTTCGAGCGTATAGCGGCGGAAGCTTCGCGCCTCGCCCACTACAACAAACGATCGACGATCACCTCCAGGGAGGTGCAGACCTCCGTGAGACTATTGTTACCCGGTGAACTCGCGAAGCACGCCGTCAGTGAGGGCACCAAAGCCGTCACCAAATACACGAGCTCTAAGTGAGTAGTCGTCGCTCGCGATGAATAAACAGACCGCCACCGCAACCGTCGCGTAGTCGCGTCGCGTGTCGTGGAGACGCGTTTCGGTATATATAATATACATATATTATTTGTCCTTCTTAGCACGGAATGAGCTAGTTTTTGTATATTATCCATCGTATATCGCATCGCATCGCATCGCACCGCACCGCACCTCCTCTGTCCTCTGTTCGGGACGCGCGCGCATATATCTGCCGTGTGTGTGTGTGTGTGTGTGTGTGTGTGTGTAAGTAGAGAATTATAAAAGGCCCTTTTGAGGGGCCGCAAATTTATTCGATAACTCGCTATAAGAGTAAGTCTCTATGATCGATGAGCAACGTCTAAACGTCTCTCGTTCTCTAACCCATCGCCACCTACACGATTAAGGAAGGGCGATTCTTTTAATAAACGCTCTGCTGACGCACCGGCCTCTAGGTACGGGGGCGTTAGCGGGTGTTTACACACACAAATATATATATACAAATATATATATAAATATATATATATATATATATATATATGTATATATATACAAATATATATATAAATATATATATATATATATATAACCTTTCGAGATATTTAATTCAAGTATAAAATGTGAATATACAAAAAAAAAAAAGTATAATCATCGTAAACGCGCGCATCTTAATAAATAATTACACATTCAACATTCGTCACACGCTATACCGTCCGGCAGGTGTTTACAAAACGCGTCCTCCGCGCGTGAGTCTATCTACCCACCTACTCCCTCTATCTCTCTCTCTCTCCCTCTCTCCCCGCGCTATCGATATTCTTATTGGCCGCATCTCATTCGTCGCGCTTGTTGTAGCGGTCGCTAGTTCCGATACAGTCGAGTCGACAAAAACATGTTGCGTACCTGGTAAAAGTGTTACTACAAGACTGTCTCGTGTCTATCGTCGCCGTCGCGAGTGCGCGCACCCGTTTAATTCCGCATTTTGATCGGAAGATAATATATTTCAATAATACAACTACCACCATCCCATTATGCCGCCCAAGCAGAGCGGAAAGGCCGCCAAGAAGTCTGGCAAGGCTCAGAAAAATATCTCAAAGTCTGATAAGAAGAAGAAGAAGCACAAGAGGAAGGAAAGCTACGCCATCTACATTTACAAGGTGCTGAAGCAGGTCCATCCCGACACCGGTATATCGAGCAAGGCCATGTCGATCATGAACTCTTTCGTCAACGACATCTTCGAGCGTATAGCGGCGGAAGCTTCGCGCCTCGCCCACTACAACAAACGATCGACGATCACCTCCAGGGAGGTGCAGACCTCCGTGAGACTATTGCTACCCGGTGAACTCGCGAAGCACGCCGTCAGTGAGGGCACCAAAGCCGTCACCAAATACACGAGCTCTAAGTGAGTAGTCGCTCGCGATGAATAAACAGACCGCCACCGCAACCGTCGCGTATACGCGCAATACGGCCGTGTACGTGTGTGTGTACGCGTGTGGTGTTGCAACATATTCGTATCATCACAAAGGCCCTTTTCAGGGCCATAAAATATCCGTTTATATTGATACGTTTCTATGATATATTAACTGAAAGAAAAAAAAAAAAAAAAAACCACTATCACAACAATAACAAGTACAGAGGAGACAGACACACACACGTGGCATGCGTGTCGTGCACCGAATACCTAATAATAAACTATCCAAATGTTATAATAACATTACATCTTCATTCCCTCATTTATTTTATAGCGTCGAGAGACGTATACGCGTTCGTGATAGATAGAGATGGATGGATGGATGGATGGATGGATGGATAGATAGATAGATAGATAGATAGATAGATAGATAGATAGATAAGTCGCAATGAAAAATATAAATCTGAAGACATTAGACCCTTTGCCATACATTATGTATGACTATCTACATGTGCATAAAATATCATACAACTAAAGAGAATTTTATTTAGATTGTTTATATCAAATTCTGTTACTGTTGTAAGAGCTATTATAAAGGCTCCTCGATAAATGTGATAGCGCGTTTTAAGCGGAGTGGGGGTTGGGTTGGGGGAGAGAGAGAGAGAGAGAGAAAAACGGAGAGTTATTTGTTTTTCGCCGTACGGAAAGAGACCGACGTACAGTCGGAGCGAAACACGAATACAGGGTCTCAAAAAGTGAAAAGACATTCGGGTTCTGCCCGCCGTACCGATCGGACGTCCCATGCGTCCGCTGCCAGTGCGCGATACAGATACGCCCGCTCAGTGCGTCTCGCTCGTGCTCGTGCGCGTCACAACGCCGCTTAGGCGGCCGCCATTGCGCTTGCGCGCGTCAGTGCAGTGCAGTGATAGTGCTGTGAATTAGTGTATCAGAACGCGAAAACTCTGCCGGAGCCTGGTTCCGGCACTGTAAGTAGCATTTTTTTTTTTTTTTTAATCGCCTCAGAGGCGAGGTTATTAGATAGTGTCTGTCGCATTAGGCGACGGCTAGACCCTGCTCGAACAAATACACAACCCCCGCCGCACGGCGGGCAACGCTCACAAAATGGCGTCCGTGCAAACGGACGCCTTAATAAACTGTTGCGTGCTTTGCACGCAAACAGTTCCCAGAAGTCTGGGAACAATTTACCAACCGGCCTCTGCCGTTCCGCGCGATCCGTGAGCTTTGACACGGACAGCCCGGCCTCTCCGGACCCGACCCCCGCGACTCGAGCGCAAAACAAGGTGAGGGAGCCCCCCCATGGCAGACCTTCAAATGAGCTGCCGCCTCCTCCGAATCCGACTCGGAGGCTCCGCTAGCGGCAGCGATATGGAGGTGGACCGTCCACTCTCAAGACCACCGACGAAGGGCTTCACCCTCTACGTCAAAATACAAACGCGCTACAAAGCGCCTCGAGTCAAACTCGGACCGCTCCTCGCCGACCAGCACGCCGGCAAAAGGTTGCGCCTCTCGCGCACCCTCCCAACACCTCGGCCCCGCCCGACGCGGCAAGCCGCCCCCGGTGTCCTCAGGACAAGTCCAAGTGGAACGATGTTTCCAGGTGGTTCGCGGACCACAAAATCGCATGCCCCAAAGCGCAGAACACCGCGCAGGGCATCGCATCAACCTCAAACGGTTGACGACTTCCGGGCTGCCACCAGGCACCTGCGGAACGCCGGACTCGGCTTCCACACCTTTGCTCTCCCCGAGGAGAAGCACCTCCCGCGTTGTCATACGCGGAATCCCAACGGAGATCGACATCTCCGGGGTCGTCGACGACCTGAAAAACAAAATTTCCCAGTGCTGGAAGCCCGTCGCATGACTAGCATGCGAACAAAGGCCGTACTCCCACTGATAATGACAAGTCTCGAACTCTCTCCGGAGGTAAAGAGATTTTCAGCATCACCCGCCTGTGCAACCTCACCAGCGTGGTGGGGTCCCCGCACAAAAGGCATCATCGGCCAATGCCACCGATGCCAACTTTACGGGCACTCAGCCCGTAATTGCTTCGCCCGCCCGAGGTGCGTCAAATGCACCGGGGACCACGGGACGAAAGAATGCTCCCGCACCACGGAAGCGACAAACCCACCGAGCTGCGTCCTTTGCAAAACCGAGGGACACCGCGAATTATCGCGGGTGCACCAAAGCCCGCGTAGGCAACCCGGGGCCGCACAACGGCGCACCACCGCCCCCACAAAGGCTGCACCGCAGCCATCTGTCTCGTCAGGCCACCGCCCGCACAGCCAGCCGTCCCGCCGGCGGTGTCGGCGATGAACAAACCGCTCCTTAAATATACATGGGGGGCTCAAAGCCGCCCCTTTGTCGGGGCCGCCGAAACCACAGGCTGCTCCCAGCCAAACAGCTCCGCCTTCGGGCTACAGAACATTCTCGCCTACATATCAAGGTGAGCATCAAAGATATTCTTCTCTTAGGAGAAAATTGCGAGCCGCGAAAAGCTCGCACGATGGGTTGAGGGCCTGCATCGAGCACGCCGACACTCTCGCTGCACTCGAAGAACCCTTCGTTTAGCCACAGCCCAGGATTCTGTCCGAGACCTTTGGTGTTCCATCTCACTCAACCGTTATGCAAATACGCAGATCTTAGGAAGAGTTAAGCCCCGCTCGCTGACTGTCGCGTACTTCAACGCGAACGGCATCCGCTCTCAAAGGAGGAAATAAGCCTTTTCCTTAGGAACCATGACGTCGACGTCATGCTCATTCAGGAAACATTCCTCAAACCGTTTCATCGCGATCCGAAAATCGCGAACTACCATATTATCCGCCACGACAGGCTGACCGCCCCAGGAGGCGGCACTCTCATCTACTTCAAGCGGGCCTGCATTGCATACCGCTTGTTGGTCAACCCTCGCCAAAATAGAAGTCTCGGCGTGTAAAATCTCCCTCACCGGTCATCAACCGATCGTCCTAGCATCCGTCTATCTGTCCCCGACAAAGAAATGCGGGAAACAGACATAAGAACCCTTCTCGACCTAGGGCCGGCTGTTATCGTCGCCGGCGATCTAAACAGCAGGCATAGCACCTGGGACCCGATCATGTCAAACCGAAATGGTATAATCCTCTCCAAGCTCGCGGATAAGCTCAAGTTTAACATTGTAGCTCCGCAAACCCCGACGAGATACCCTACCGTCGCGTTTCACAACCCATCCACACTAGACATTGCGTTATTCAATAACGTAACCGTCCCACTGCATTCGATCGAGACCATAGACGATCTCAGATCCGACCACCGCCGGTTCTTATGAAGCTGGGCCGGCCCGCTGGTGAGGTCCCTCTGACCAAAACCATCGTCAACTGGCGCAGCCTCGAGGTCAAACTCAAGGCCGCGAACCCCCAGCACCTAGACGGAATCCCTGATACGATCGAATCGCTCGGCGCTGCAAACCGAGCGATCGACTCGTTAACGCATCATATCGCCACAGCCATCGAGGAATCGTCGCGAACGGTGCCCGAGTCGGACTACCTTCTCGGGTCCTTCCCGGCGGACATTCGTCGGTTGATAAGAGCGAAAAACGCTACAATGAGACTCTATACACGATACAGATCCGAGGAGCTCAGGATAAAACTGCGCCGCCTCCAAAGGCTGGTAAAGAGCGCATATCCGAACTCAGATCCGACAGATGGGACAATCTGCTTTGCGACTTGGAGCCTTCGAGCGCCAACTTTTGGCGTCAGCCCACCAGTCTCAAAGCGGAGAACATGGCCCGCATGCCTCCCCTCGTAATGAGCGATGGTTCCTCCCTTGCGTTGGAGGATGCCGAAAAAAATGTCTCGCCGACGGTCTAGAGCCAATGCACTCCCTCTACCGCACCAGTGGACCCCGATCACCTCAGGGAGGTGCAGACCTCCGTGAGACTATTGCTACCCGGTGAACTCGCGAAGCACGCCGTCAGTGAGGGCACCAAAGCCGTCACCAAATACACGAGCTCTAAGTGAGTAGTCGCTCGCGATGAATAAACAGACCGCCACCGCAACCGTCGCGTATACGCGCAATACGGCCGTGTACGTGTGTGTGTACGCGTGTGGTGTTGCAACATATTCGTATCATCACAAAGGCCCTTTTCAGGGCCATAAAACCTATCCGTTTATATTGATACGTTTCTATGATATATTAACTGAAAGAAAAAAAAAAAAAGTATAATCATCGCAAACGCGCGCATCTTAATAAATAATTACACATTCAACATTCGTCACACGCTATACCGTCCGGCGGGTGTTTACAAAACGCGTCCTCCGCGCGTGAGTCTATCTACCCACCTACTCCCTCTATCTCTCTCTCTCTCTCTCTCTCTCTCTCTCTCTCTCTCTCTCTCTCTCTCTCTCTCTCTCTCTCTCTCTCTCTCTCTCTCTCTCTCTCTCTCTCTCTCTCTCTCTCTCTCTCTCTCTCTCTCTCTCTCTCTCTCTCTCTCTCTCTCTCTCTCTCTCTCTCTCTCTCTCTCTCTCTCTCTCTCTCTCTCTCTCTCTCTCTCTCTCTCTCTCTCTCTCTCTCTCTCTCTCTCTCTCTCTCTCTCTCTCTCTCTCTCTCTCTCTCTCTCTCTCTCTCTCTCTCTCTCTCTCTCTCTCTCTCTCTCTCTCTCTCTCTCTCTCTCTCTCTCTCTCTCTCTCTCTCTCTCTCTCTCTCTCTCTCTCTCTCTCTCTCTCTCTCTCTCTCTCTCTCTCTCTCTCTCTCTCTCTCTCTCTCTCTCTCTCTCTCTCTCTCTCTCTCTCTCTCTCTCTCTCTCTCTCTCTCTCTCTCTCTCTCTCTCTCTCTCTCTCTCTCTCTCTCTCTCTCTCTCTCTCTCTCTCTCTCTCTCTCTCTCTCTCTCTCTCTCTCTCTCTCTCTCTCTCTCTCTCTCTCTCTCTCTCTCTCTCTCTCTCTCTCTCTCTCTCTCTCTCTCTCTCTCTCTCTCTCTCTCTCTCTCTCTCTCTCTCTCTCTCTCTCTCTCTCTCTCTCTCTCTCTCTCTCTCTCTCTCTCTCTCTCTCTCTCTCTCTCTCTCTCTCTCTCTCTCTCTCTCTCTCTCTCTCTCTCTCTCTCTCTCTCTCTCTCTCTCTCTCTCTCTCTCTCTCTCTCTCTCTCTCTCTCTCTCTCTCTCTCTCTCTCTCTCTCTCTCTCTCTCTCTCTCTCTCTCTCTCTCTCTCTCTCTCTCTCTCTCTCTCTCTCTCTCTCTCTCTCTCTCTCTCTCTCTCTCTCTCTCTCTCTCTCTCTCTCTCTCTCTCTCTCTCTCTCTCTCTCTCTCTCTCTCTCTCTCTCTCTCTCTCTCTCTCTCTCTCTCTCTCTCTCTCTCTCTCTCTCTCTCTCTCTCTCTCTCTCTCTCTCTCTCTCTCTCTCTCTCTCTCTCTCTCTCTCTCTCTCTCTCTCTCTCTCTCTCTCTCTCTCTCTCTCTCTCTCTCTCTCTCTCTCTCTCTCTCTCTCTCTCTCTCTCTCTCTCTCTCTCTCTCTCTCTCTCTCTCTCTCTCTCTCTCTCTCTCTCTCTCTCTCTCTCTCTCTCTCTCTCTCTCTCTCTCTCTCTCTCTCTCTCTCTCTCTCTCTCTCTCTCTCTCTCTCTCTCTCTCTCTCTCTCTCTCTCTCTCTCTCTCTCTCTCTCTCTCTCTCTCTCTCTCTCTCTCTCTCTCTCTCTCTCTCTCTCTCTCTCTCTCTCTCTCTCTCTCTCTCTCTCTCTCTCTCTCTCTCTCTCTCTCTCTCTCTCTCTCTCTCTCTCTCTCTCTCTCTCTCTCTCTCTCTCTCTCTCTCTCTCTCTCTCTCTCTCTCTCTCTCTCTCTCTCTCTCTCTCTCTCTCTCTCTCTCTCTCTCTCTCTCTCTCTCTCTCTCTCTCTCTCTCTCTCTCTCTCTCTCTCTCCTAGGCAGTGGTTTGGACGTGGCGAATCGACGTAAACCCGGAGAAAAGTGAAGCCATTCCTTCACCACCAGCCCTTCTCGAAGGCGACAAAAGCGGCCATAAACTCGGCCAGATCTCCCTTGCAGCCAGTCCATCCCATGGAGGAACTCGGTCAAATATCTCGGCGTCACGCTCGACGCAGACTCGGCATCGCCCACATTCGCGAGGCGAGAACGAAAGCGGCCCAAGTACTGGGCAAGCTATACCCCTGCTGTGTAAGAAGAGCAAGCTCTCTCAGACACAAGCTTCACCTTTACAAGGTATGCGTAAGACCGCGGCCTCCTTACGCAGCGTTATCTTCGCCCATTCGTCCGAAGACCGTCTCAAACCTCTCCAGACTATCCAGAACCGTTTCACCCGCATCGCGACTGGTGCCGAATGGTATCAGCGCAGCATCGACCTGCACAGCGACCTCAAACTTCCTTCGATAGCACAATTCATGCAAGATTGTGCTATCCATCACTGACAAGGCCACACACCACCCAAACCCACTGATAGGGCAAACGGTAAACTACGTCCCGATCTCCGATGCCACCAGTAAGAATCGACGTCCGCGGAACGTGCCCGAACCGGCCGCCGACCGGATTCTATGCGGATAAATACATTTTAAACGCGACCACTCGCCGCGCTCCGAATATCATCACGCCGCCCTCGCTTCAGAACGCGGCGCCGCGGCTCACACGCGTACTGGAGTACGCACCCGCGCGATCGTGGGCGGTCCTCACCGCCCAGAAATTCCGATACAGGCGAAGGTAGTCAGGGAACGGGCCCGCGCCCGGCCTCGACGACCGAGTAGAATCGCCAGATAAACACTACAAGAACCAGACACATACAATCATCCGCCAGACGGCTACATCCCGCGTAGCTGTTTGATTTTAAGAAACTTCAGGCCGTGGATCCGGGTCCACGAGCCCAGTGTCAGATGAGCTGTAAGAGCCGCTGTGGCTTCCAGCCCGCTCATAACAAGAATATAGGACAGGGTCTATATAAAACCGGGTCTCGCGCGGTTTCGTCCGATTATTTCACGCTGAACGTTCGTGCGTTAGGTTCTCTGCTCTCGTTCGATCTGTCGTTTTAGTGTTTATACGTTTATAAATAAAGTAATGGCGCGTACTAAGCAAACCGCTAGGAAGTCTACCGGTGGAAAGGCTCCGCGGAAGCAGCTCGCGACGAAAGCGGCGCGCAAGAGCGCCCCGGCGACCGGTGGCGTCAAGAAACCTCACCGTTACAGGCCCGGAACGGTGGCGCTTCGCGAGATACGTCGTTACCAAAAGAGCACGGAGCTTCTGATCCGCAAATTACCGTTCCAACGTTTGGTGCGCGAGATCGCACAGGACTTCAAGACCGATCTGCGCTTCCAGAGCTCCGCCGTGATGGCGCTTCAGGAAGCCAGCGAGGCTTACCTGGTCGGTCTCTTCGAGGACACAAATTTGTGCGCGATTCACGCGAAGCGCGTCACCATTATGCCGAAAGACATACAGCTCGCTCGCAGGATTCGCGGCGAGCGCGCTTAATGGAACCACATCCACACCACCGCCAGCCACTCGCCCGTGAGGAGCGCGGGACGGGCGGGGACTGTGGGAGGTTTGTTTGTTTGCGCGTGTGTGTGGTGTGTGTATTCGAAAGAATGATAAATATCATTATCATTTACGTAATAACTAATACACACAATACATATACCACCACCCCATAACATATTATATACATAAAAGGCCCTTTTGAGGGCCGCATATATTCGACGTAAAACTACAAGAGTTTCTATGGTATTACCGCGAGCGCGAGCTCATTGCGATTGGCGATTACGCAACCTGATCGATCGCGGGGGTGGGGGGGAATCCACAACTCGCGCGATATCGAGATCTCTACCCCACCCGTAAGTAGGGACGATAATTTTTATTTTTTCTTATGAACCTTATATATGTGTAATTTATATAGTTGCATACTAAATAAATTAATTTAATTATCATAAAATGACATCATTTTAAAGGTTCTCAACTGTTAAATTGATTGATAGATACCAGATTCATTCAAATCGAGCCCCCCGGTAGTGTTAAGGTGGTAGGAAAATAAGGTATTACGGAAAAGTAATTAATGAACTAAACAATAAATAAAAATATTATTTAGCCTTAAAATTAAGTGTCATTACTTTGTGTTCCCTCATCTCGCCCTAATAACTGCTCGAAGACGGTTCTTCATAGACCCGATCAGCTTCCAAATCGATTCTTGTGGGATACCTTCCCACTCCTCAATCAACGTAGAATAGTCGCAGGGGGGCGGCTTCAATCGCCTCCTCGTTCTCTCTCTCTCTCTCTCTCTCTCTCTCTCTATCACACACACCAGAAACCCCCCCCCCAAGCCCCTCCCGATGCGAGGATGGTATAAAGGGACCCCTCTAGAAAATTTCGAACGCACAAGCGCTCCTCGTCCAAATCGGAACGGACGTGTTTTACGTGCGCGCGCATCGACAGCGGTTACGTGGTTGGTTTTACTCTAACAACTCTCTATCTCACTCGCTCGTTTCATTTTATTTGAACGAAAATGACCGGTCGCGGCAAGGGTGGTAAAGGTTTGGGGAAAGGTGGAGCGAAGCGTCACAGGAAGGTTCTCCGTGATAACATCCAGGGTATCACGAAGCCCGCGATCCGTCGTCTCGCACGAAGAGGAGGCGTGAAACGTATATCCGGTCTGATATACGAGGAGACTCGCGGCGTGCTGAAGGTGTTCCTAGAGAACGTGATCCGCGATGCCGTCACTTACACCGAGCACGCCAAGAGGAAGACCGTCACCGCTATGGACGTGGTATACGCTCTGAAACGTCAAGGCCGCACCCTGTACGGATTCGGCGGTTAATACACTACCCACCGCCATCGAACGCGATCTCGCCGCCGCAGGCTGGCCGCTTCCAGAAACCGATATCGTGCGGGGCGGGGACAGTCGTCTCGCGCGGGCTTGGTTTTTGTGCAGTTGCGCGGTGGGTGTGGGTGGTTGATGGTAGTAGTAGTTGTAGTAACTTAAAAGGCCCTTTTCAGGGCCGCATATATTCGACGTAAAACTACAAGAGTTTCTATGGTATTACCGCGAGCGCGAGCTCATTACGATTGGCGATTACGCAACCTGATCGATCGCGGGGGTGGGGGGGAATCCACAACTCGCGCGATATCGAGATCTCTACCCCACCCATAAGTAGGGACGATAATTTTTATTTTTTCTTATGAACCTTATATATGTGTAATTTATATAGTTGCATACTAAATAAATTAATTTAATTATCATAAAATGACATCATTTTAAAGGTTCTCAACTGTTAAATTGATTGATAGATACCAGATTCATTCAAATCGAGCCCCCGGTAGTGTTAAGGTGGTAGGAAAATAAGGTATTACGGAAAAGTAATTAATGAACTAAACAATAAATAAAAATATTATTTAGCCTTAAAATTAAGTGTCATTACTTTGTGTTCCCTCATCTCGCCCTAATAACTGCTCGAAGACGGTTCTTCATAGACCCGATCAGCTTCCAAATCGATTCTTGTGGGATACCTTCCCACTCCTCAATCAACGTAGAATAGTCGCAGGGGGGCGGCTTCAATCGCCTCCTCGTTCTCTCTCTCTCTCTCTCTCTCTCTCTCTCTATCACACACACCAGAAACCCCCCCCCCAAGCCCCTCCCGATGCGAGGATGGTATAAAGGGACCCCTCTAGAAAATTTCGAACGCACAAGCGCTCCTCGTCCAAATCGGAACGGACGTGTTTTACGTGCGCGCGCATCGACAGCGGTTACGTGGTTGGTTTTACTCTAACAACTCTCTATCTCACTCGCTCGTTTCATTTTATTTGAACGAAAATGACCGGTCGCGGCAAGGGTGGTAAAGGTTTGGGGAAAGGTGGAGCGAAGCGTCACAGGAAGGTTCTCCGTGATAACATCCAGGGTATCACGAAGCCCGCGATCCGTCGTCTCGCACGAAGAGGAGGCGTGAAACGTATATCCGGTCTGATATACGAGGAGACTCGCGGCGTGCTGAAGGTGTTCCTAGAGAACGTGATCCGCGATGCCGTCACTTACACCGAGCACGCCAAGAGGAAGACCGTCACCGCTATGGACGTGGTATACGCTCTGAAACGTCAAGGCCGCACCCTGTACGGATTCGGCGGTTAATACACTACCCACCGCCATCGAACGCGATCTCGCCGCCGCAGGCTGGCCGCTTCCAGAAACCGATATCGTGCGGGGCGGGGACAGTCGTCTCGCGCGGGCTTGGTTTTTGTGCAGTTGCGCGGTGGGTGTGGGTGGTTGATGGTAGTAGTAGTTGTAGTAACTTAAAAGGCCCTTTTCAGGGCCGCATATATATCTTTCCGCACGAGGTATACACAGTTTCGATGAGCTAGAGGACGGACTCTCTATTTACAGACTAAAATAAATATTTTATAATTATTCACTACGATCGAATGATTGCGATGGTTAATATTATATGTATGTATGTATGTATGTATGTATGTATGTATGTATGTATGTATGTATGTATGTATGTATGTATGTATGTATGTATGTATGTATGTATGTATGTATGTATGTATGTATGTATGTATGTATGTATGTATGTATGTATGTATGTATGTATGTATGTATGTATGTATGTATGTATGTATGTATGTATGTATGTATGTATGTATGTATGTATGTATGTATGTATGTATGTATGTATGTATGTATGTATGTATGTATGTATGTATGTATGTATGTATGTATGTAGCGAGTAAAAGAGATCCGTTTGATGATATTAAGACGCATTCAGAGCGCCGCCGACAAAGGACAATATAATTATACGCGTATAAATATATATCTATGTGTGAGATGTGTATACAACGTACACATCTGAGAACGCGCAAGAGTGTCGGTCGTCTCTGGATGTGATAAAACGATCATCTTGAGTTTTATGCGTTAAGAGTTAACGCCGCCGACAGTAGTGTGGAGTAGAGTGTTCCTGGCGTCGGTCAATGAGCGGTGGCACGACGCGTACGCGCGTACACGCGCACATCAAACGCATCTCGATTTCGAACACAATAGGTGAACGCGGAACCAAATTCGGCCAAAAGACCGACCGAACGACCGACCGACCGACCGACCGACCGACCGACCGACCGACCGACCGACCGACCGACCGAACGACCGACCGACCGACCGACCGACCGACCGACCGACGCACACGACGCGTTCAAAGAGAGTGATGTGGCGCGCGTTGTGGTAGAGTACCCGCCGCGGTGGTAGAGTATTATATATGTACACAATATCCAGTAATTAGTTTATGTAGTGAAGCGACCGACTCTGCCGGTGAAACTTTTCGAGAGAATCTTATTAGGGCTTATCCCGCTCGCTAGACCGACTCCGCCGCGGCGGTGGCGGTGTTGTCACTATCGAAACTCCCGAGGGTCATGGCCGACACCGCTGTAGCGTCGAAACTCCCGCACCGGCGACTCCGGCGAAGAAACAGCCGAAAGCGACCGCTTCGGCGGCCGGCGCGGCCTCGGGCGGCGGTGCCGCCGCGAAGAAGCCAAAGGCGAAGCCGACACATCCTAAAACTTCCGAAATGGTTACGAGCGCGATCAAGGAGTTAAAAGAGCGCAGCGGATCGTCTCTGCAAGCCATAAAGAAATATATCGCGGCGCAGTACAAGGTGGACGCGGAAAAGTTGGCCCCGTTCATCAGGAAGTACCTGAAGAGCGCCGTCGAGTCCGGTGCCCTGATACAGACCAAGGGCAAGGGCGCCTCGGGTTCGTTTAAATTGGAGTCTAAATCTGCAGCATCTAAGAAACCCGCCTCGGGAGCCGGCGGTGTTGGCGGTAAGAGCGGCAGCGGCGGCGCGAGAAGCGGGCCCGCCGGTGGTAGAGGTGGAGGATCGTCCGCGTCATCTGCGTCCGCGACCGCCGCCGCCGCTTCTGAAGCGAAGAAATCGCCCGCAGCTTCCTCCCCTTCGGTCGCCGGCAAAGGTAAGAAGTCCGCTTCGTCGTCCGCTGCGGCGGCGGCGGCCTCGTCGTCGCCCTCTAAAGTGAAACCGTCCGCGGCGACCAGAGATAAGAAGGCGGCAGCCGCTAAAAACCGGCCGCCGACCGGATTCTATGCGGATAAATACATTTTAAACGCGACCACTCGCCGCGCTCCGAATACGGCGGACAAAACAAAGGGCCCGCTCTGCGTCGCGAATCGCCCTGGCGTCGCGCGCCTTCGTTCGGTGCGTGGACGATCTCAATGGTTACCAGTCGCGCGCGGTTTCGACGCGATTCTGTCGATTATTACGTTTGAAAAGTTTGTCTGTTTCGAGTCTATCTAGTGAAAAGTTCAAAGCGATCGTACGAGAAAACGTCTCGCGGCACCGCGGCTCTCCTTACGGTAAAGCTGCGGGACACCGCTCCGTGGCGCCATCTCGCGAACGGAGGTAAGTCGTTTTCTTGAGTTGCGCGCTATTGGATCGCTACTCTCTGTATACTACTTACTACCCCACTGTTAACTAACTAGTGTACACCGCTGTTGTCGTTGTTTATTATTATTAATATAATATAATAACAATAGTCTCCGCTCTCGCACGGTACGGTATTGTGTTGTGTTGTTTGTTGTTGTTGCTGCTGTTGCTGTTGCTGTTGCTGTTGCTGTTGCTGTTGCTGTTGCTGTTGCTGTTGCTGTTGCTGTTGCTGTTGCTGTTGCTGTTGCTGTTGCTGTTGCTGTTGCTGTTGCTGTTGCTGTTGCTGTTGCTGTTAATCTCGTTCGTTGCGCGTCGTTGGTGAAAAGTTCGGTGTGTTGTCACTATCGAAACTCCCGAGGGTCATGGCCGACACCGCTGTAGCGTCCGAAACTCCCGCACCGGCGACTCCGGCGAAGAAACAGCCGAAAGCGACCGCTTCGGCGGCCGGCGCGGCCTCGGGCGGCGGTGCCGCCGCGAAGAAGCCAAAGGCGAAGCCGACACATCCTAAAACTTCCGAAATGGTTACGAGCGCGATCAAGGAGTTAAAAGAGCGCAGCGGATCGTCTCTGCAAGCCATAAAGAAATATATCGCGGCGCAGTACAAGGTGGACGCGGAAAAGTTGGCCCCGTTCATCAGGAAGTACCTGAAGAGCGCCGTCGAGTCCGGTGCCCTGATACAGACCAAGGGCAAGGGCGCCTCGGGTTCGTTTAAATTGGAGTCTAAATCTGCAGCATCTAAGAAACCCGCCTCGGGAGCCGGCGGTGTTGGCGGTAAGAGCGGCAGCGGCGGCGCGAGAAGCGGGCCCGCCGGTGGTAGAGGTGGAGGATCGTCCGCGTCATCTGCGTCCGCGACCGCCGCCGCCGCCGCCGCCGCCGCCGCCGCCGCTTCTGAAGCGAAGAAATCGCCCGCAGCTTCCTCCCCTTCGGTCGCCGGCAAAGGTAAGAAGTCCGCTTCGTCGTCCGCTGCGGCGGCGGCGGCCTCGTCGTCGCCCTCTAAAGTGAAACCGTCCGCGGCGACCAGAGATAAGAAGGCGGCAGCCGCTAAAGAAACCGGCCGCCGCCGCCGCTTCTGAAGCGAAGAAATCGCCCGCAGCTTCCTCCCCTTCGGTCGCCGGCAAAGGTAAGAAGTCCGCTTCGTCGTCCGCTGCGGCGGCGGCGGCCTCGTCGTCGCCCTCTAAAGTGAAACCGTCCGCGGCGACCAGAGATAAGAAGGCGGCAGCCGCTAAAAAGAAACCGGCCGCCGCCGCCGCCGCCGCCGCCGCTAGAAAATCCGCCGGAGCTCAGAGCGGCGGCGCCTCGAAAGCTAAGAGCGTCGCAGCGCCGAAAGCTAAGAAGAGCGCTAAACCGCCTACGAAGAAACCGAAGGCTCCCAAACCTAAGAAAGCGGCCGCACCGAAAACTAAATCCGCCGCGGCGGCTTCCAAAAAGGCTTCAGCGGCTAAAAAGTAAATGACACGGGGGACTAAGGGAGAGAGAGATCGATCTTCAGGTCCCCCGTCGTCGCCGTTGCCGATCGCGACGCGTCGTTTCGTTTCGTTTGAAGAAATAAAAGCGAAATGATAATAATAATAATTCCGGTTCCAATACCAATACCAATAGGCAATAGCGACCGGTAAAGTCGCGCGTCGTCGCGGTGAGGATCGGAGGGAGCTGTGCTGCGTCGTCGTCGTCGTCGTCGTCGTCGTCGTCGTCGTCGTCGTCGTCGTCGTCGCCGCCGCGATGGTTCAGCGTGATGGAGGTGAATGGACCCGATGACACCGACCGACCGACCGACCGTCCGACCGACTGACTGACGGACTGCACGACGCGACTAAGATTTGATTCTTCTTCTTTGTACGCGTGCATTATGCATGCGCGTCGTTCGTTCGTTACGGCGACGACGACGCGCTGCCCATAAAAAGCCCTTTTCAGGGCTAACATACATATCTATGAGACACGAGAAGTTTCTACACAGATAAAACACGATCGTCTATCTCTTCTATTATTTACCTACAATAAAGCGAGGGGTTGGGGGTTGGGGGGTGGGGGGTGGGGAGGTGCACCGGATAGAGGAAAAACTCGCACGCAACTTACAGATTGCTGCGACGGCAGTGCGTGTGTGCGCGCGCGGCGCGTAATCTATATTATTTGTGTATACGTACGGGGTTCGTACAAATAACAATATTACACATTAGAAACTACCGCGTCCGTCCGTCCGTGCACGGGTGTTTACGAGCGAGCACCAAATTTGTCATATATTAAATGATTAATATATATACATACATAAATATATATATATATACACTTACATATTTATAGAAATAAATAAATAAATGAACAACCACCAATTAGTGAATAATTAGTCTAGATTCTAATCCGCGACGCGACATGATATTAAAAAAAAAAAAAAAAATAAAATATATATATATAACTAAACTGTACACACACACACACACACACACACCATTACCACCACTCCACTCGCCGCGCTCCGAATGCGGCGGACAAAACAAGTGTTTACCCGTCGCGCGCGGTTTCGACGGGATTCTGTCGATATTATTACGTTTGAAAAGTTTGTCTGTTTAGAGTCTATCTAGTGAAAAGTTCAAAGCGATCGTACGAGAAAACGTCTCGCGGCACAGCGGCTCTCCTTACGGTAAAGCTGCGGGACACCGCTCCGTGGCGCCATCTCGCGAACGGGGAGGCAAGTCGTTTTCGTGAGTTGCGCGCTATTGGATCGCTACTCTCTATATAAAGGGTGTCTGTCGGCAGATTTATATTTTAAAAAAAGAATATCTCAATAATTTATAAATAAACAGTGCGGGGTGGTGTCATTAGAATCACCGATCGTGCGGATTTCTTAGTCACGATGTCGCAGTGGTCGGGTGAGCACCGCGCGTTCGCTATTGAAGCATTTTTCAAGAGTAACGATTCTTACGTACTCGCCCGCCGACAGTTTTGTTCACATTTCAATATTCGACGGATAGACGATGGGCCGAGTGTGAATTTAATTCGTTCGTGGGTGGAGAGGTTCCGCGCAACTGCTTCGGCTATGAACACACCACGGCCAGGACCTAGTCGATCGTCAAGGACCCCCGAAAACATTGAACTGGTTGAACGCAGTATACGTGAAAATGCACGACTTTCGATACGGAAAAGGGCAGCTTCACTGGGACTTCAAGAGCAATTGTGCATGAAATTTTGAAAAAAGATATGGAGTTTCATCCTTATAAAATTCAAAAAATACAAGAATCGAAACAAAATGACTGACTTTGCGTCACGCAAATTTGTTTTGTGAAACCATATTGGAGCGTTTTCGCACTGTGAATTCTATTTTTGGAGCGACGAGGCTCAGCTGTGCGTCGTCGTCGTCGCGATGGTTCAGCGTGATAGAGATGAATGGACTGACACCGACCGACCGACCGACCGACCGACCGACCGACCGACCGACCGACCGACCGACCGACCGACCGACCGACCGACCGACCGACCGACCGACCGACCGACCGACCGACCGACCGACCGACCGACCGACCGACCGACCGACCGACCGTTCGTTCGTTCGTTCGTTCGTTCGTTCGTTCGTTCGTTCGTTCGTTCGTTCGTTCGTTCGTTCGTTCGTTCGTTCGTTCGTTCGTTCGTTCGTTCGTTCGTTCGTTCGTTCGTTCGTTCGTTCGTTCGTTCGTTCGTTCGTTCGTTCGTTCGTTCGTTCGTTCGTTACGGCGACGACGACGCGCTGCCCATAAAAGCCCTTTTAGGGCTAACATACATATCTATGAGACACGAGAAGTTTCTACACAGATAAAACACGATCGTCTATCTCATCTATTATTAAAAAAAAAAAAATAAAATATATATATATATATATATATATATATATATATATATACACTTACATATTTATAGAAATAAATAAATAAATGAACAACCACCAATTAGTGAATAATTAGTCTAGATTCTAATCCGCGACGCGACATGATATTAAAAAAAAAAAAAAAATATATATATATATATATAACTAAAGTGTACACACACACACACACACCATTACCACCACTCCACTCGCCGCGCTCCGAATGCGGCGGACAAAACA
>JAGSMV010000064.1:32500-54780 GCA_029286815.1 Troides helena
TGTGTGTGTGTGTGTGTGTGTGTGTGTGTGTGTGTGTGTGTGTGTGTGTGTGTGTGTGTGTGTGTGTGTGTGTGACGGGGAGTGGAGTGAGCGCTTCCGGCTCGGTAGCGGAAGGTGCGGTTCGATAAGAAGGCTCTGATGATGGTGACGAGCCTGTCCGGCACATTGAGTGCGTATAGCTTGTAAATGAAGCCATCGTGCCAGACTTTATCGAACGCCTTGGCTACATCGAAGAATAGGGCTACGGTGTCGTGCGGTCTTTTGCGCGTGAACCCTTTGAGGACGTGCTCCACCAGTCTGTGTACTTGGTGGACGCAGGAGTGGTCTCTTCTGAACCCGAACTGTTCGTCGGGTAGAAGTTTGTTCTCCGACACGAAGTCGGAGAGACGCGAAAGGATCAGACGCTCATAAACCTTACCCATGTTGCAGAGAAGGCTTATCGGTCTGTAGTTGGAGGGAATGCTCCTAGGCTTGTTTGGCTTAGGAATTCCCACAACTTCGGCCTCCTTCCAGGCATCCGGAAAGGAGCAGCTGGAAAGAAGCACATTGAAAATTGTCGTCAGCAAGACGATCATAGGAGCGAGGGAGGGACTCGAGCACTCTGTTCGAGATGCCATCGAGGCCCGGAGCGGACTTGACTTTTAGTCCTCTGATAGTGACTGCGACCTCGTCCTCTGAAATCGGAGATAGGGGTGGACCCACCGTAGGGTCGGAGGATCTGCGTGCGATCTCGTCCTCCACCAGTTTAAGGTGAGTGGGGTCGGCTGGAGAAGAAGATGGTGTGAAACGCGTCCTCCGCGCGTGAGTCTATCTATCTCTCTCTCCCCTCCGCGCTATCGATATTCTCATTGGCCTCATCTCATTCGTCGCGCTTGTTGTAACGGTCGCTAGTTCCGATATAGTGGAGTCGACAAAAACATGTTGCGTACCTGGTAAAATTGTTACTACAAGACTGTCTCGTGTCTATCGTCGCCGTCGCGAGTGCGCGCACCCGTTTAATTCCGCATTTTGATCGGAAGATAATATGTATATAGGGTTGTCAAATATCTCCCTTCCGCCTTTTTGTCTTTTGAATTTCGCGGCTATATACAAAGCGCTACAGAGCTCGTATCTGGCAATACTATACATAATTTGAAAGGTCTTGGACATAACCTACAAAACGACGCTATGCATAATTAGTTTGGATATTGCGTTCAACAGTTATAGACGTGTAAACATGGAGTTCACTAACGCCGAAATTCGCGCTATTTTAAAGTTTTCCTTCGTTAATAGCAAATCCGCTAGAGAAACGTTCCGTGAGATTAATGGTGTTTTGGGGGATGGTATTCTATCACTTCGAACCGCGGAGGAATGGTTTCGACGATTCAGAGCCGGTGAAAACGACACCATGGATAAGCCAGCCGGCGGAAGACCTGTGACGACAAATACCGATCAAATCATGGACTACATCGAGTTAGACCGGCATGTGACATCTCGTGACATCGCCCAGGAGATGGGAGTTAGTCACCAAACCATTTTAAACCATATGCAGAAGGCTGGATACAAAAAAAAGCTTGATGTTTGGGTGCCGCATGATTTGACGCAAAACCTTCTGGACCGAATCAACGGCTGCGATATGCTGCTGAAACTGAACGAACTCGACCCATTCTTGAAGCGGATGGTGATTGGCGACGAAAAATGGATCACATACGACAATATCAAGCGAAAACGGTCGTCGTCGAAGGCCGGTGAATCGTCCCAAACAGTGGCCAAGCCGGGATTGACGGCCAGGAAGGTTTTGCTGTGTGTTTGGTGGGATTGGAAGGGAATCATCCACTATGAGCTGCTCCCATATGGCCAGACGCTTAATTCTACCATCTACTGCGAACAACTGGACCGCTTGAAGCAGGCGATCGACCAGAAGCGTCCAGAATTGGCCAACAGGAACGGTGTAGTGTTCCACCAGGACAACGCCAGACCATACGCTTCGTTGATGACTCGTCAGAAGCTACGGGAGCTCGGATGGGAGGTTTTATCGCATCCACCATATAGCCCGGACATAGCGCCAAGTGATTACCACCTGTTCCTGTCCATGGGGAACGCCCTTGGTGGTGTAAAGTTGAACTCAAAAGAGGCTTGTGAAAAGTGGCTGTCCGAGTTCTTCGCAAATAAGGAGGAGGGGGGCTTCTACGAGGAAGGTATTATGAAGTTGCCGTCTAGATGGAAACAGATTATCGAACAAAACGGCGCATATTTGAACTAAATCCGATCACTGTAACACTTTTTATAAAGCATTGAATAAAGAGCAAAAAAGCGGAAGGGAGATATTTGACAACCTTATATTTCAATAATACAACTACCACCATATCCCATTATGCCGCCCAAGCAGAGCGGAAAGGCCGCCAAGAAGTCTGGCAAGGCTCGGAAAAATATCTCAAAGTCTGATAAGAAGAAGAAGAAGAAGAAGAAGAAGCACAAGAGGAAGGAAAGCTACGCCATCTACATTTACAAGGTGCTGAAGCAGGTCCATCCCGAGACCGGTATATCGAGCAAGGACATGTCGATCATGAACTCTTTCGTCAACGACATGTTCGAGCGTATAGCGGCGGAAGCTTCGCGCCTCGCCCACTACAACAAACGATCGACGATCACCTCCAGGGAGGTGCAGACCTCCGTGAGACTATTGTTACCCGGTGAACTCGCGAAGCACGCCGTCAGTGAGGGCACCAAAGCCGTCACCAAATACACGAGCTCTAAGTGAGTAGTCGTCGCTCGCGATGAATAAACAGACCGCCACCGCAACCGTCGCGTAGTCGCGTCGCGTGTCGTGGAGACGCGTTTCGGTATATATAATATACATATATTATTTGTCCTTCTTAGCACGGAATGAGCTAGTTTTTGTATATTATCCATCGTATATCGCATCGCATCGCATCGCATCGCATCGCATCGCATCGCATCGCATCGCATCGCATCGCATCGCATCGCATCGCATCGCATCGCATCGCATCGCATCGCATCGCATCGCATCGCATCGCATCGCATCGCATCGCATCGCATCGCATCGCATCGCATCGCATCGCATCGCATCGCATCGCATCGCATCGCATCGCATCGCATCGCATCGCATCGCATCGCATCGCATCGCATCGCATCGCATCGCATCGCATCGCATCGCATCGCATCGCATCGCATCGCATCGCATCGCATCGCATCGCATCGCATCGCATCGCATCGCATCGCATCGCATCGCATCGCATCGCATCGCATCGCATCGCATCGCATCGCATCGCATCGCATCGCATCGCATCGCATCGCATCGCATCGCATCGCATCGCATCGCATCGCATCGCATCGCATCGCATCGCATCGCATCGCATCGCATCGCATCGCATCGCATCGCATCGCATCGCATCGCATCGCATCGCATCGCATCGCATCGCATCGCATCGCATCGCATCGCATCGCATCGCATCGCATCGCATCGCACCGCACCGCACCTCCTCTGTCCTCTGTTCGGGACGCGCGCGCGCGTGTGTGTGTGTGTGTGTGTGTGTGTGTGTGTGTGTGTGTGTGTGTGTGTGTGTGTGTGTGTGTGTGTGTGTGTGTGTGTGTGTGTGTGTGTGTGTGTGTGTGTGTGTGTGTGTGTGTGTGTGTGTGTGTGTGTGTGTGTGTGTGTGTGTGTGTGTGTGTGTGTGTGTGTGTGTGTGTGTGTGTGTGTGTGTGTGTGTGTGTGTGTGTGTGTGTGTGTGTGTGTGTGTGTGTGTGTGTGTGTGTGTGTGTGTGTGTGTGTGTGTGTGTGTGTGTGTGTGTGTGTGTGTGTGTGTGTGTGTGTGTGTGTGTGTGTGTGTGTGTGTGTGTGTGTGTGTGTGTGTGTGTGTGTGTGTGTGTGTGTGTGTGTGTGTGTGTGTGTGTGTGTGTGTAAAGTTGAACTCAAAAGAGGCTTGTGAAAAGTGGCTGTCCGAGTTCTTCGCAAATAAGGAGGAGGGGGGCTTCTACGAGGAAGGTATTATGAAGTTGCCGTCTAGATGGAAACAGATTATCGAACAAAACGGCGCATATTTGAACTAAATCCGATCACTGTAACACTTTTTATAAAGCATTGAATAAAGAGCAAAAAAGCGGAAGGGAGATATTTGACAACCTTATATTTCAATAATACAACTACCACCATATCCCATTATGCCGCCCAAGCAGAGCGGAAAGGCCGCCAAGAAGTCTGGCAAGGCTCGGAAAAATATCTCAAAGTCTGATAAGAAGAAGAAGAAGAAGAAGAAGAAGCACAAGAGGAAGGAAAGCTACGCCATCTACATTTACAAGGTGCTGAAGCAGGTCCATCCCGAGACCGGTATATCGAGCAAGGACATGTCGATCATGAACTCTTTCGTCAACGACATGTTCGAGCGTATAGCGGCGGAAGCTTCGCGCCTCGCCCACTACAACAAACGATCGACGATCACCTCCAGGGAGGTGCAGACCTCCGTGAGACTATTGTTACCCGGTGAACTCGCGAAGCACGCCGTCAGTGAGGGCACCAAAGCCGTCACCAAATACACGAGCTCTAAGTGAGTAGTCGTCGCTCGCGATGAATAAACAGACCGCCACCGCAACCGTCGCGTAGTCGCGTCGCGTGTCGTGGAGACGCGTTTCGGTATATATAATATACATATATTATTTGTCCTTCTTAGCACGGAATGAGCTAGTTTTTGTATATTATCCATCGTATATCGCATCGCATCGCATCGCATCGCATCGCATCGCATCGCATCGCATCGCATCGCATCGCATCGCATCGCATCGCATCGCATCGCATCGCATCGCATCGCATCGCATCGCATCGCATCGCATCGCATCGCATCGCATCGCATCGCATCGCATCGCATCGCATCGCATCGCATCGCATCGCATCGCATCGCATCGCATCGCATCGCATCGCATCGCATCGCATCGCATCGCATCGCATCGCATCGCACCGCACCGCACCTCCTCTGTCCTCTGTTCGGGTCGCGCGCGCGTGTGTGTGTGTGTGTGTGTGTGTGTGTGTGTGTGTGTGTGTGTGTGTGTGTGTGTGTGTGTGTGTGTAAGTAAGAAAATTATAAAAGGCCCTTTTGAGGGCCGCAAATTTATTCGATAACTCGCTATAAGAGTAAGTCTCTATGATCGATGAGCAACGTCTAAACGTCTCTCGTTCTCTAACCCATCGCCACCTACACGATTAAGGAAGGGCGATTCTTTTAATAAACGCTCTGCTGACGCACCGGCCTCTAGGTACGGGGGCGTTAGCGGGTGTTTACAAAACGCGTCCTCCGCGCGTGAGTCTATCTACCCACCTACTCCCTCTATCTCTCTCTCTCTCTCTCTCTCTCTCTCTCTCTCTCTCTCTCTCTCTCTCTCTCTCTCTCTCTCTCTCTCTCTCTCTCTCTCTCTCTCTCTCTCTCTCTCTCTCTCTCTCTCTCTCTCTCTCTCTCTCTCTCTCTCTCTCTCTCTCTCTCTCTCTCTCTCTCTCTCTCTCTCTCTCTCTCTCTCTCTCTCTCTCTCTCTCTCTCTCTCTCTCTCTCTCTCTCTCTCTCTCTCTCTCTCTCTCTCTCTCTCTCTCTCTCTCTCTCTCTCTCTCTCTCTCTCTCTCTCTCTCTCTCTCTCTCTCTCTCTCTCTCTCTCTCTCTCTCTCTCTCTCTCTCTCTCTCTCTCTCTCTCTCTCTCTCTCTCTCTCTCTCTCTCTCTCTCTCTCTCTCTCTCTCTCTCTCTCTCTCTCTCTCTCTCTCTCTCTCTCTCTCTCTCTCTCTCTCTCTCTCTCTCTCTCTCTCTCTCTCTCTCTCTCTCTCTCTCTCTCTCTCTCTCTCTCTCTCTCTCTCTCTCTCTCTCTCTCTCTCTCTCTCTCTCTCTCTCTCTCTCTCTCTCTCTCTCTCTCTCTCTCTCTCTCTCTCTCTCTCTCTCTCTCTCTCTCTCTCTCTCTCTCTCTCTCTCTCTCTCTCTCTCTCTCTCTCTCTCTCTCTCTCTCTCTCTCTCTCTCTCTCTCTCTCTCTCTCTCTCTCTCTCTCTCTCTCTCTCTCTCTCTCTCTCTCTCTCTCTCTCTCTCTCTCTCTCTCTCTCTCTCTCTCTCTCTCTCTCTCTCTCTCTCTCTCTCTCTCTCTCTCTCTCTCTCTCTCTCTCTCTCTCTCTCTCTCTCTCTCTCTCTCTCTCTCTCTCTCTCTCTCTCTCTCTCCCCGCGCTATCGATATTCTTATTGGCCGCATCTCATTCGTCGCGCTTGTTGTAGCGGTCGCTAGTTCCGATACAGTCGAGTCGACAAAACATGTTGCGTACCTGGTAAAGTGTTACTACAAGACTGTCTCGTGTCTATCGTCGCCGTCGCGAGTGCGCGCACCCGTTTAATTCCGCATTTTGATCGGAAGATAATATATTTCAATAATACAACTACCACCATCCCATTATGCCGCCCAAGCAGAGCGGAAAGGCCGCCAAGAAGTCTGGCAAGGCTCAGAAAAATATCTCAAAGTCTGATAAGAAGAAGAAGAAGCACAAGAGGAAGGAAAGCTACGCCATCTACATTTACAAGGTGCTGAAGCAGGTCCATCCCGACACCGGTATATCGAGCAAGGCCATGTCGATCATGAACTCTTTCGTCAACGACATCTTCGAGCGTATAGCGGCGGAAGCTTCGCGCCTCGCCCACTACAACAAACGATCGACGATCACCTCCAGGGAGGTGCAGACCTCCGTGAGACTATTGCTACCAGGTGAACTCGCGAAGCACGCCGTCAGTGAGGGCACCAAAGCCGTCACCAAATACACGAGCTCTAAGTGAGTAGTCGTCGCTCGCGATGAATAAACAGACCGCCACCGCAACCGTCGCGTAGTCGCGTCGCGTGTCGTGGAGACGCGTTTCGGTATATATAATATACATATATTATTTGTCCTTCTTAGCACGGAATGAGCTAGTTTTTGTATATTATCCATCGTATATCGCATCGCATCGCATCGCATCGCATCGCATCGCATCGCATCGCATCGCATCGCATCGCATCGCATCGCATCGCATCGCATCGCATCGCATCGCATCGCATCGCATCGCATCGCATCGCATCGCATCGCATCGCATCGCATCGCATCGCATCGCATCGCATCGCATCGCATCGCATCGCATCGCATCGCATCGCATCGCATCGCATCGCATCGCATCGCATCGCATCGCATCGCATCGCATCGCATCGCATCGCATCGCATCGCATCGCATCGCATCGCATCGCATCGCATCGCATCGCATCGCATCGCATCGCATCGCATCGCATCGCATCGCATCGCATCGCATCGCATCGCATCGCATCGCATCGCATCGCATCGCATCGCATCGCATCGCATCGCATCGCACCGCACCGCACCTCCTCTGTCCTCTGTTCGGGACGCGCGCGCGTGTGTGTGTGTGTGTGTGTGTGTGTGTGTGTGTGTGTGTGTGTGTGTGTGTGTGTGTGTGTGTGTGTGTAAGTAAGAAAATTATAAAAGGCCCTTTTGAGGGCCGCAAATTTATTCGATAACTCGCTATAAGAGTAAGTCTCTATGATCGATGAGCAACGTCTAAACGTCTCTCGTTCTCTAACCCATCGCCACCTACACGATTAAGGAAGGGCGATTCTTTTAATAAACGCTCTGCTGACGCACCGGCCTCTAGGTACGGGGGCGTTAGCGGGTGTTTACAAAACGCGTCCTCCGCGCGTGAGTCTATCTACCCACCTACTCCCTCTATCTCTCTCTCTCTCTCTCTCTCTCTCTCTCTCTCTCTCTCTCTCTCTCTCTCTCTCTCTCTCTCTCTCTCTCTCTCTCTCTCTCTCTCTCTCTCTCTCTCTCTCTCTCTCTCTCTCTCTCTCTCTCTCTCTCTCTCTCTCTCTCTCTCTCTCTCTCTCTCTCTCTCTCTCTCTCTCTCTCTCTCTCTCTCTCTCTCTCTCTCTCTCTCTCTCTCTCTCTCTCTCTCTCTCTCTCTCTCTCTCTCTCTCTCTCTCTCTCTCTCTCTCTCTCTCTCTCTCTCTCTCTCTCTCTCTCTCTCTCTCTCTCTCTCTCTCTCTCTCTCTCTCTCTCTCTCTCTCTCTCTCTCTCTCTCTCTCTCTCTCTCTCTCTCTCTCTCTCTCTCTCTCTCTCTCTCTCTCTCTCTCTCTCTCTCTCTCTCTCTCTCTCTCTCTCTCTCTCTCTCTCTCTCTCTCTCTCTCTCTCTCTCTCTCTCTCTCTCTCTCTCTCTCTCTCTCTCTCTCTCTCTCTCTCTCTCTCTCTCTCTCTCTCTCTCTCTCTCTCTCTCTCTCTCTCTCTCTCTCTCTCTCTCTCTCTCTCTCTCTCTCTCTCTCTCTCTCTCTCTCTCTCTCTCTCTCTCTCTCTCTCTCTCTCTCTCTCTCTCTCTCTCTCTCTCTCTCTCTCTCTCTCTCTCTCTCTCTCTCTCTCTCTCTCTCTCTCTCTCTCTCTCTCTCTCTCTCTCTCTCTCTCTCTCTCTCTCTCTCTCTCTCTCTCTCTCTCTCTCTCTCTCTCTCTCTCTCTCTCTCTCTCTCTCTCTCTCTCTCTCTCTCTCTCTCTCTCTCTCTCTCTCTCTCTCTCTCTCTCTCTCTCTCTCTCTCTCTCTCTCTCTCTCTCTCTCTCTCTCTCTCTCTCTCTCTCTCTCTCTCTCTCTCTCTCTCTCTCTCTCTCTCTCTCTCTCTCTCTCTCTCTCTCTCTCTCTCTCTCTCTCTCTCTCTCTCTCTCTCTCTCTCTCTCTCTCTCTCTCTCTCTCTCTCTCTCTCTCTCTCTCTCTCTCTCTCTCTCTCTCTCTCTCTCTCTCTCTCTCTCTCTCTCTCTCTCTCTCTCTCTCTCTCTCTCTCTCTCTCTCTCTCTCTCTCTCTCTCTCTCTCTCTCTCTCTCTCTCTCTCTCTCTCTCTCTCTCTCTCTCTCTCTCTCTCTCTCTCTCTCTCTCTCTCTCTCTCTCTCTCTCTCTCTCTCTCTCTCTCTCTCTCTCTCTCTCTCTCTCTCTCTCTCTCTCTCTCTCTCTCTCTCTCTCTCTCTCTCTCTCTCTCTCTCTCTCTCTCTCTCTCTCTCTCTCTCTCTCTCTCTCTCTCTCTCTCTCTCTCTCTCTCTCTCTCTCTCTCTCTCTCTCTCTCTCTCTCTCTCTCTCTCTCTCTCTCTCTCTCTCTCTCTCTCTCTCTCTCTCTCTCTCTCTCTCTCTCTCTCTCTCTCTCTCTCTCTCTCTCTCTCTCTCTCTCTCTCTCTCTCTCTCTCTCTCTCTCTCTCTCTCTCTCTCTCTCTCTCTCTCTCTCTCTCTCTCTCTCTCTCTCTCTCTCTCTCTCTCTCTCTCTCTCTCTCTCTCTCTCTCTCTCTCTCTCTCTCTCTCTCTCTCTCTCTCTCTCTCTCTCTCTCTCTCTCTCTCTCTCTCTCTCTCTCTCTCTCTCTCTCTCTCTCTCTCTCTCTCTCTCTCTCTCTCTCTCTCTCTCTCTCTCTCTCTCTCTCTCTCTCTCTCTCTCTCTCTCTCTCTCTCTCTCTCTCTCTCTCTCTCTCTCTCTCTCTCTCTCTCTCTCTCTCTCTCTCTCTCTCTCTCTCTCTCTCTCTCTCTCTCTCTCTCTCTCTCTCTCTCTCTCTCTCTCTCTCTCTCTCTCTCTCTCTCTCTCTCTCTCTCCCTCTCTCCCGGTGAACTCGCGAAGCACGCCGTCAGTGAGGGCACCAAAGCCGTCACCAAATACACGAGCTCTAAGTGAGTAGTCGCTCGCGATGAATAAACAGACCGCCACCGCAACCGTCGCGTATACGCGCAATACGGCCGTGTACGTGTGTGTGTACGCGTGTGGTGTTGCAACATATTCGTATCATCACAAAGGCCCTTTTCAGGGCCATAAAACCTATCCGTTTATATTGATACGTTTCTATGATATATTAACTGAAAGAAAAAAAAAAAAAAAAAACCACTATCACAACAATAACAAGTACAGAGGAGACAGACACACACACGTGGCATGCGTGTCGTGCACCGAATACCTAATAATAAACTATCCAAATGTTATAATAACATTACATCTTCATTCCCTCATTTATTTTATAGCGTCGAGAGACGTATACGCGTTCGTGATAGATAGAGATGGATGGATGGATGGATGGATGGATGGATGGATAGATAGATAGATAGATAGATAGATAGATAGATAGATAAGTCGCAATGAAAAATATAAATCTGAAGACATTAGACCCTTTGCCATACATTATGTATGACTATCTACATGTGCATAAAATATCATACAACTAAAGAGAATTTTTATTTAGATTGTTTATATCAAATTCTGTTACTGTTGTAAGAGCTATTATAAAAGGCTCCTCGATAAATGTGATAGCGCGTTTTAAGCGGAGTGGGATGGGGTTGGGTTGGAGGGGGAGGGATAGAGAGAGAGAGAGAGAGAGAGAGAGAGAGAGAGAGAGAGAGAGAGAGAGAGAGAGAGAGAGAGAGAGAGAGAGAGAGAGAGAGAGAGAGAGAGAGAGAGAAAAACGGAGAGTTATTTGTTTTTTCGCCGTACGGAAGAGACCGACGTACAGTCGGAGCGAGCACGAATACGGGGTCTATATAAAACCGGGTCTCGCGCGGTTTCGTCCGATTATTTCACGCTGAACGTTCGTGCGTTAGGTTCTCTGCTCTCGTTCGATCTGTCGTTTTAGTGTTTATACGTTTATAAATAAAGTAATGGCGCGTACGAAGCAAACCGCTAGGAAGTCTACCGGTGGAAAGGCTCCGCGGAAGCAGCTCGCGACGAAAGCGGCACGCAAGAGCGCCCCGGCGACCGGTGGCGTCAGAAACCTCACCGTTACAGGCCCGGAACGGTGGCGCTTCGCGAATACGTCGTTACCAAAAGAGCACGGAGCTTCTGATCCGCAAATTACCGTTCAACGTTTGGTGCGCGAGATCGCACAGGACTTCAAGACCGATCTGCGCTTCCAGAGCTCCGCCGTGATGGCGCTTCAGGAAGCCAGCGAGGCTTACCTGGTCGGTCTCTTCGAGGACACAAATTTGTGCGCGATTCACGCGAAGCGCGTCACCATTATGCCGCCCAAGCAGAGCGGAAAGGCCGCCAAGAAGTCTGGCAAGGCTCAGAAAAATATCTCAAAGTCTGATAAGAAGAAGAAGAAGCACAAGAGGAAGGAAAGCTACGCCATCTACATTTACAAGGTGCTGAAGCAGGTCCATCCCGACACCGGTATATCGAGCAAGGCCATGTCGATCATGAACTCTTTCGTCAACGACATCTTCGAGCGTATAGCGGCGGAAGCTTCGCGCCTCGCCCACTACAACAAACGATCGACGATCACCTCCAGGGAGGTGCAGACCTCCGTGAGACTATTGCTACCCGGTGAACTCGCGAAGCACGCCGTCAGTGAGGGCACCAAAGCCGTCACCAAATACACGAGCTCTAAGTGAGTAGTCGTCGCTCGCGATGAATAAACAGACCGCCACCGCAACCGTCGCGTATACGCGCAATACGGCCGTGTACGTGTGTGTGTACGCGTGTGGTGTTGCAACATATTCGTATCATCACAAAGGCCCTTTTCAGGGCCATAAAACCTATCCGTTTATATTGATACGTTTCTATGATATATTAACTGAAAGAAAAAAAAAAAAACCACTATCACAACAATAACAAGTACAGAGGAGACAGACACACACACGTGGCATGCGTGTCGTGCACCGAATACCTAATAATAAACTATCAAATGTTATAATAACATTACATCTTCATTCCCTCATTTATTTTATAGCGTCGAGAGACGTATACGCGTTCGTGATAGATAGAGATGGATGGATGGATAGATAGATAGATAGATAAGTCGCAATGAAAAATATAAATCTGAAGACATTAGACCCTTTGCCATACATTATGTATGACTATCTACATGTGCATAAAATATCATACAACTAAAGAGAATTTTTATTTAGATTGTTTATATCAAATTCCGTTACTGTTGTAAGAGCTATTATAAAAGGCTCCTCGATAAATGTGATAGCGCGTTTTAAGCGGAGTGGGGGAGGGGGTTGGGTTGGGGAGAGAGAGAGAGAGAGAGAGAGAGAGAGAGAGAGAGAGAGAGAGAGAGAGAGAGAGAGAGAGAGAGAGAGAGAGAGAGAGAGAGAGAGAGAGAGAGAGAGAGAGAGAGAGAGAGAGAGAGAGAGAGAGAGAGAGAGAGAGAGAGAGAGAGAGAGAGAGAGAGAGAGAGAGAGAGAGAGAGAGAGAGAGAGAGAGAGAGAGAGAGAGAGAGAGAGAGAGAGAGAGAGAGAAACATTCCTCAAACCGTTTCATCGCGATCCGAAAATCGCGAACTACCATATTATCCGCCACGACAGGCTGACCGCCCCAGGAGGCGGCACTCTCATCTACTTCAAGCGGGCCCTGCATTGCATACCGCTTGTTAGCTAACCCTCGCCAAAATAGAAGTCTCGGCGTGTAAAATCTCCCTCACCGGTCATCAACCGATCGTCCTAGCATCCGTCTATCTGTCCCCGACAAAGAAATGCGGGAAACAGACATAAGAACCCTTCTCGACCTAGGGCCGGCTGTTATCGTCGCCGGCGATCTAAACAGCAGGCATAGCACCTGGGACCCGATCATGTCAAACCGTAATGGTATAATCCTCTCCAAGCTCGCGGATAAGCTCAAGTTTAACATTGTAGCTCCGCAAACCCCGACGAGATACCCTACCGTCGCGTTTCACAACCCATCCACACTAGACATTGCGTTATTCAATAACGTAACCGTCCACTGCATTCGATCGAGACCATAGACGATCTCAGATCCGACCACCGCCCGGTTCTTATGAAGCTGGGCCGGCCCGCTGGTGAGGTCCTCTGACCAAAACCATCGTCAACTGGCGCAGCCTCGAGGTCAAACTCAAGGCCGCGAACCCCCCCAGCACCTGGGCAGGAATCCTGATACGATCCAGATCGCTCGGCGCTGCAAACCGAGCGATCGACTCGTTAACGCATCATATCGCCACAGCCATCGAGGAATCGTCGCGAACGGTGCCCGGAGTCGGACTACAGCTATGGTCCTTCCGGCGGACATTCGTCGGTTGATAAGGCGAAAACGCCACAATGAGACTCTATACACGGTAGTCGGGAGCTCGGATAAAACTTGCGCCGCCTCCAAAGGCTGGTAAAGAGCGCATATCCGAACTCAGATCCGACAGATGGGACAATCTGCTTTGCGACTTGGAGCCTTCGAGCGCCAGCACGGCGTCTGGCCCGCAGTCTCAAAGCGGAGAACATAATACGTACCTCCCCTCATGTGAGCGATGGTTCCTCCCTTGCGTTGGAGGATGCCGAAAAAGCAGATTGTCTCGCCGACAGTCTAGAGAGCCAATGCACTCCCTCTACCGCACCAGTGGACCCCGATCACCTCAAGTTGGTCGAGGACGAGGTGCGTCGCAGAAGCAACCCTCACCAGAGGTCCCCTCTAAAATCGGTTTCCCCGGTGAGGTCGTTGACATCATAAAGAGGCTGAAAACCAGATCAGCCCGGGATCCGACAACATCTCCAACAGAGTTGTGAAAAGTCTCCGCCCCCGATCGTCGGTCTGCTAGTGGCCATATTCAACGCCCTGCTAGCCGACTGCTCCTTCCCAGACGCCTGGAAAGAGGCCGTAGTGATAGGTATTCCGAAGCCCGGAAAGCCGAGGAACCTACCCAACAGCTACCGTCCGATCAGCCTACTGAACACGGGCAAACTCTACGGCGCATCATTCTAGAGCGTCTGCGCCATTTCACCGCAGAGAACAATCTCCTCCCCGACGAACAGTTCGGATTCAGGAGCAACCACTCTTGCGTCCATCAAGTGCACCGACTGACCGAGCACATTTTGGCCGGTCTCGAGCACAGACAAACGATCGACGATCACCTCCAGGGAGGTGCAGACCTCCGTGAGACTATTGTTACCCGGTGAACTCGCGAAGCACGCCGTCAGTGAGGGCACCAAAGCCGTCACCAAATACACGAGCTCTAAGTGAGTAGTCGCTCGCGATGAATAAACAGACCGCCACCGCAACCGTCGCGTATACGCGCAATACGGCCGTGTACGTGTGTGTGTGTGTGTGTGTGTGTGTGTGTGTGTGTGTGTGTGTGTGTGTGTGTGTGTGTGTGTGTGTGTGTGTGTGTGTGTGTGTGTGTGTGTGTGTGTGTGTGTGTGTGTGTGTGTGTGTGTGTGTGTGTGTGTGTGTGTGTGTGTGTGTGTGTGTGTGTGTGTGTGTGTGTGTGTGTGTGTGTGTGTGTGTGTGTGTGTGTGTGTGTGTGTGTGTGTGTGTGTGTGTGTGTGTGTGTGTGTGTGTGTGTGTGTGTGTGTGTGTGTGTGTGTGTGTGTGTGTGTGTGTGTGTGTGTGTGTGTGTGTGTGTGTGTGTGTGTGTGTGTGTGTGTGTGTGTGTGTGTGTGTGTGTGTGTGTGTGTGTGTGTGTGTGTGTGTGTGTGTGTGTGTGTGTGTGTGTGTGTGTGTGTGTGTGTGTGTGTGTGTGTGTGTGTGTGTGTGTGTGTGTGTGTGTGTGTGTGTGTGTGTGTGTGTGTGTGTGTGTGTGTGTGTGTGTGTGTGTGTGTGTGTGTGTGTGTGTGTGTGTGTGTGTGTGTGTGTGTGTGTGTGTGTGTGTGTGTGTGTGTGTGTGTGTGTGTGTGTGTGTGTGTGTGTGTGTGTGTGTGTGTGTGTGTGTGTGTGTGTGTGTGTGTGTGTGTGTGTGTGTGTGTGTGTGTGTGTGTGTGTGTGTGTGTGTGTGTGTGTGTGTGTGTGTGTGTGTGTGTGTGTGTGTGTGTGTGTGTGTGTGTGTGTGTGTGTGTGTGTGTGTGTGTGTGTGTGTGTGTGTGTGTGTGTGTGTGTGTGTGTGTGTGTGTGTGTGTGTGTGTGTGTGTGTGTGTGTGTGTGTGTGTGTGTGTGTGTGTGTGTGTGTGTGTGTGTGTGTGTGTGTGTGTGTGTGTGTGTGTGTGTGTGTGTGTGTGTGTGTGTGTGTGTGTGTGTGTGTGTGTGTGTGTGTGTGTGTGTGTGTGTGTGTGTGTGTGTGTGTGTGTGTGTGTGTGTGTGTGTGTGTGTGTGTGTGTGTGTGTGTGTGTGTGTGTGTGTGTGTGTGTGTGTGTGTGTGTGTGTGTGTGTGTGTGTGTGTGTGTGTGTGTGTGTGTGTGTGTGTGTGTGTGTGTGTGTGTGTGTGTGTGTGTGTGTGTGTGTGTGTGTGTGTGTGTGTGTGTGTGTGTGTGTGTGTGTGTGTGTGTGTGTGTGTGTGTGTGTGTGTGTGTGTGTGTGTGTGTGTGTGTGTGTGTGTGTGTGTGTGTGTGTGTGTGTGTGTGTGTGTGTGTGTGTGTGTGTGTGTGTGAGAAAAGAGTGAAACCATTCACTTCACCCACCGAAAGTCATCTACCCTTCTCAAGAGGCGACAAAAAGCGGCCATAAACTCGGCCAGATCTCCTTTTCGGCCAGTCCATCCCATGGAGGAACTCGGTCAAATATCTCGGCGTCACGCTCGACGCCAGACTCAACTTTATCGCCCACATTCGCGAGGCGGAGCAAAGCGGCCCAAGTACTGGGCAAGCTGTACCTGCTGTGTAAGAAGAGCAAGCTCTCTCTCAGACACAAGCTTCACCTTTACAAGGTATGCGTAAGACCTGTAATGTCTTACGCAAGCGTTATCTTCGCCCATTCGTCCGAAGACCGTCTCAAACCTCTCCAGACTATCCAGAACCGTTTCACCCGCATCGCGACTGGTGCCGAATGGTATCAGCGCAACGTGGACATCCAGCGACGTAAGCACCAGCAATCAGGGCACTTCAGAGGTGCTCCGCGACCTACTTGCCAAGGCGGCAACTCATCCCAACCCTCTGGTGGCCAGCGCGGCCTCGGGCGGCGGTGCCGCCGCGAAGAAACCGAAGGCTCCCAAACCTAAGAAAGCGGCCGCACCGAAAACTAAATCCGCCGCGGCGGTGGCGGTGTTTATTCACTTGCTTGCACTCCTGATCTCACTCGCACTTGATCGCCACTCTCTGTTATTATTTCACTCGTGTCTACATCTATAATACCTCTCGCACTATGGACGCATCGCGCGCTCTCGGTCGTCGATGAAAGAGGTGCGCGCACGTGCAAGTGTACGTATCCGCCGCCGCCGCCGCCGCCGCCGCCGCCGCCGCCGCCGCCGCCGCCGCCGCCGCCGCCGCCGCCGCCGCCGCCGCCGCCGCCGCCGCCGCCGCCGCCGCCGCCGCCGCCGCCGCCGCCGCCGCCGCCGCCGCCGCCGCCGCCGCCGCCGCCGCCGCCGCCGCCGCCGCCGCCGCCGCCGCCGCCGCCGCCGCCGCCGCCGCCGCCGCCGCCGCCGCCGCCGCCGCCGCCGCCGCCGCCGCCGCCGCCGCCGCCGCCGCCGCCGCCGCCGCCGCCGCCGCCGCCGCCGCCGCCGCCGCCGCCGCCGCCGCCGCCGCCGCCGCCGCCGCCGCCGCCGCCGCCGCCGCCGCCGCCGCCGCCGCCGCCGCCGCCGCCGCCGCCGCCGCCGCCGCCGCCGCCGCCGCCGCCGCCGCCGCCGCCGCCGCCGCCGCCGCCGCCGCCGCCGCCGCCGCCGCCGCCGCCGCCGCCGCCGCCGCCGCCGCCGCCGCCGCCGCCGCCGCCGCCGCCGCCGCCGCCGCCGCCGCCGCCGCCGCCGCCGCCGCCGCCGCCGCCGCCGCCGCCGCCGCCGCCGCCGCCGCCGCCGCCGCCGCCGCCGCCGCCGCCGCCGCCGCCGCCGCCGCCGCCGCCGCCGCCGCCGCCGCCGCCGCCGCCGCCGCCGCCGCCGCCGCCGCCGCCGCCGCCGCCGCCGCCGCCGCCGCCGCCGCCGCCGCCGCCGCCGCCGCCGCCGCCGCCGCCGCCGCCGCCGCCGCCGCCGCCGCCGCCGCCGCCGCCGCCGCCGCCGCCGCCGCCGCCGCCGCCGCCGCCGCCGCCGCCGCCGCCGCCGCCGCCGCCGCCGCCGCCGCCGCCGCCGCCGCCGCCGCCGCCGCCGCCGCCGCCGCCGCCGCCGCCGCCGCCGCCGCCGCCGCCGCCGCCGCCGCCGCCGCCGCCGCCGCCGCCGCCGCCGCCGCCGCCGCCGCCGCCGCCGCCGCCGCCGCCGCCGCCGCCGCCGCCGCCGCCGCCGCCGCCGCCGCCGCCGCCGCCGCCGCCGCCGCCGCCGCCGCCGCCGCCGCCGCCGCCGCCGCCGCCGCCGCCGCCGCCGCCGCCGCCGCCGCCGCCGCCGCCGCCGCCGCCGCCGCCGCCGCCGCCGCCGCCGCCGCCGCCGCCGCCGCCGCCGCCGCCGCCGCCGCCGCCGCCGCCGCCGCCGCCGCCGCCGCCGCCGCCGCCGCCGCCGCCGCCGCCGCCGCCGCCGCCGCCGCCGCCGCCGCCGCCGCCGCCGCCGCCGCCGCCGCCGCCGCCGCCGCCGCCGCCGCCGCCGCCGCCGCCGCCGCCGCCGCCGCCGCCGCCGCCGCCGCCGCCGCCGCCGCCGCCGCCGCCGCCGCCGCCGCCGCCGCCGCCGCCGCCGCCGCCGCCGCCGCCGCCGCCGCCGCTCATAACAAGAATATACAGGGTCTATATAAAACCGGGTCTCGCGCGGTTTCGACGCGATTCTGTCGATTATTACGTTTGAAAAGTTTGTCTGTTTCGAGTCTATCTGGTGAAAAGTTCAAAGCGATCGTACGAGAAAACGTCTCGCGGCACCGCGGCTCTCCTTACGGTAAAGCTGCGGGACACCGCTCCGTGGCGCCATCTCGCGAACGGAGGTAAGTCGTTTTCTTGAGTTGCGCGCTATTGGATCGCTACTCTCTGTATACTACTTACTACCCACTGTTAACTAACTAGTGTACACCGCTGTTGTCGTTGTTTATTATTATTAATATAATATAATAACAATAGTCTCCGCTCTCGCACGGTACGGTATTGTGTTGTGTTGTTTGTTGTTGTTGCTGCTGTTGCTGTTGCTGTTGCTGTTGCTGTTGCTGTTGCTGTTGCTGTTAATCTCGTTCGTTGCGCGTCGTTGGTGAAAGTTCAAAGCGATCGTACGAGAAAACGTCTCGCGGCACCGCGGCTCTCCTTACGGTAAAGCTGCGGGACACCGCTCCGTGGCGCCATCTCGCGAACGGAGGTAAGTCGTTTTCTTGAGTTGCGCGCTATTGGATCGCTACTCTCTGTATACTACTTACTACCCACTGTTAACTAACTAGTGTACACCGCTGTTGTCGTTGTTTATTATTATTAATATAATATAATAACAATAGTCTCCGCTCTCGCACGGTACGGTATTGTGTTGTGTTGTTTGTTGTTGTTGCTGCTGTTGCTGTTAATCTCGTTCGTTGCGCGTCGTTGGTGAAAGTTCAAAGCGATCGTACGAGAAAACGTCTCGCGGCACCGCGGCTCTCCTTACGGTAAAGCTGCGGGACACCGCTCCGTGGCGCCATCTCGCGAACGGAGGTAAGTCGTTTTCTTGAGTTGCGCGCTATTGGATCGCTACTCTCTGTATACTACTTACTACCCACTGTTAACTAACTAGTGTACACCGCTGTTGTCGTTGTTTATTATTATTAATATAATATAATAACAATAGTCTCCGCTCTCGCACGGTACGGTATTGTGTTGTGTTGTTTGTTGTTGTTGCTGCTGTTGCTGTTGCTGTTGCTGTTAATCTCGTTCGTTGCGCGTCGTTGGTGAAAGTTCAAAGCGATCGTACGAGAAAACGTCTCGCGGCACCGCGGCTCTCCTTACGGTAAAGCTGCGGGACACCGCTCCGTGGCGCCATCTCGCGAACGGAGGTAAGTCGTTTTCTTGAGTTGCGCGCTATTGGATCGCTACTCTCTGTATACTACTTACTACCCACTGTTAACTAACTAGTGTACACCGCTGTTGTCGTTGTTTATTATTATTAATATAATATAATAACAATAGTCTCCGCTCTCGCACGGTACGGTATTGTGTTGTGTTGTTTGTTGTTGTTGCTGCTGTTGCTGTTGCTGTTGCTGTTGCTGTTGCTGTTGCTGTTGCTGTTAATCTCGTTCGTTGCGCGTCGTTGGTGAAAGTTCAAAGCGATCGTACGAGAAAACGTCTCGCGGCACCGCGGCTCTCCTTACGGTAAAGCTGCGGGACACCGCTCCGTGGCGCCATCTCGCGAACGGAGGTAAGTCGTTTTCTTGAGTTGCGCGCTATTGGATCGCTACTCTCTGTATACTACTTACTACCCACTGTTAACTAACTAGTGTACACCGCTGTTGTCGTTGTTTATTATTATTAATATAATATAATAACAATAGTCTCCGCTCTCGCACGGTACGGTATTGTGTTGTGTTGTTTGTTGTTGTTGCTGCTGTTGCTGTTGCTGTTGCTGTTGCTGTTGCTGTTGCTGTTGCTGTTGCTGTTAATCTCGTTCGTTGCGCGTCGTTGGTGAAAGTTCAAAGCGATCGTACGAGAAAACGTCTCGCGGCACCGCGGCTCTCCTTACGGTAAAGCTGCGGGACACCGCTCCGTGGCGCCATCTCGCGAACGGAGGTAAGTCGTTTTCTTGAGTTGCGCGCTATTGGATCGCTACTCTCTGTATACTACTTACTACCCACTGTTAACTAACTAGTGTACACCGCTGTTGTCGTTGTTTATTATTATTAATATAATATAATAACAATAGTCTCCGCTCTCGCACGGTACGGTATTGTGTTGTGTTGTTTGTTGTTGTTGCTGCTGTTGCTGTTAATCTCGTTCGTTGCGCGTCGTTGGTGAAAGTTCAAAGCGATCGTACGAGAAAACGTCTCGCGGCACCGCGGCTCTCCTTACGGTAAAGCTGCGGGACACCGCTCCGTGGCGCCATCTCGCGAACGGAGGTAAGTCGTTTTCTTGAGTTGCGCGCTATTGGATCGCTACTCTCTGTATACTACTTACTACCCACTGTTAACTAACTAGTGTACACCGCTGTTGTCGTTGTTTATTATTATTAATATAATATAATAACAATAGTCTCCGCTCTCGCACGGTACGGTATTGTGTTGTGTTGTTTGTTGTTGTTGCTGCTGTTGCTGTTAATCTCGTTCGTTGCGCGTCGTTGGTGAAAGTTCAAAGCGATCGTACGAGAAAACGTCTCGCGGCACCGCGGCTCTCCTTACGGTAAAGCTGCGGGACACCGCTCCGTGGCGCCATCTCGCGAACGGAGGTAAGTCGTTTTCTTGAGTTGCGCGCTATTGGATCGCTACTCTCTGTATACTACTTACATCATTTTAAAGGTTCTCAACTGTTAAATTGATTGATAGATACCAGATTCATTCAAATCGAGCCCCGGTAGTGTTAAGGTGGTAGGAAAATAAGGTATTACGGAAAAGTAATTAATGAACTAAACAATAAATAAAAATATTATTTAGCCTTAAAATTAAGTGTCATTACTTTGTGTTCCTCATCTCGCCCTAATAACTGCTCGAAGACGGTTCTTCATAGACCCGATCAGCTTCCAAATCGATTCTTGTGGGATACCTTCCCACCTCAATCAACGTAGAATAGTCGCAGGGGGCGGCTTCAATCGCCTCCTCGTTCTCTCTCTCTCTCTCTCTCTCTCTCTCTCTCTCTCTCTCTCTCTCTCTCTCTCTCTCTCTCTCTCTCTCTCTCTCTCTCTCTCTCTCTCTCTCTCTCTCTCTCTCTCTCTCTCTCTCTCTCTCTCTCTCTCTCTCTCTCTCTCTCTCTCTCTCTCTCTCTCTCTCTCTCTCTCTCTCTCTCTCTCTCTCTCTCTCTCTCTCTCTCTCTCTCTCTCTCTCTCTCTCTCTCTCTCTCTCTCTCTCTCTCTCTCTCTCTCTCTCTCTCTCTCTCTCTCTCTCTCTCTCTCTCTCTCTCTCTCTCTCTCTCTCTCTCTCTCTCTCTCTCTCTCTCTCTCTCTCTCTCTCTCTCTCTCTCTCTCTCTCTCTCTCTCTCTCTCTCTCTCTCTCTCTCTCTCTCTCTCTCTCTCTCTCTCTCTCTCTCTCTCTCTCTCTCTCTCTCTCTCTCTCTCTCTCTCTCTCTCTCTCTCTCTCTCTCTCTCTCTCTCTCTCTCTCTCTCTCTCTCTCTCTCTCTCTCTCTCTCTCTCTCTCTCTCTCTCTCTCTCTCTCTCTCTCTCTCTCTCTCTCTCTCTCTCTCTCTCTCTCTCTCTCTCTCTCTCTCTCTCTCTCTCTCTCTCTCTCTCTCTCTCTCTCTCTCTCTCTCTCTCTCTCTCTCTCTCTCTCTCTCTCTCTCTCTCTCTCTCTCTCTCTCTCTCTCTCTCTCTCTCTCTCTCTCTCTCTCTCTCTCTCTCTCTCTCTCTCTCTCTCTCTCTCTCTCTCTCTCTCTCTCTCTCTCTCTCTCTCTCTCTCTCTCTCTCTCTCTCTCTCTCTCTCTCTCTCTCTCTCTCTCTCTCTCTCTCTCTCTCTCTCTCTCTCTCTCTCTCTCTCTCTCTCTCTCTCTCTCTCTCTCTCTCTCTCTCTCTCTCTCTCTCTCTCTCTCTCTCTCTCTCTCTCTCTCTCTCTCTCTCTCTCTCTCTCTCTCTCTCTCTCTCTCTCTCTCTCTCTCTCTCTCTCTCTCTCTCTCTCTCTCTCTCTCTCTCTCTCTCTCTCTCTCTCTCTCTCTCTCTCTCTCTCTCTCTCTCTCTCTCTCTCTCTCTCTCTCTCTCTCTCTCTCTCTCTCTCTCTCTCTCTCTCTCTCTCTCTCTCTCTCTCTCTCTCTCTCTCTCTCTCTCTCTCTCTCTCTCTCTCTCTCTCTCTCTCTCTCTCTCTCTCTCTCTCTCTCTCTCTCTCTCTCTCTCTCTCTCTCTCTCTCTCTCTCTCTCTCTCTCTCTCTCTCTCTCTCTCTCTCTCTCTCTCTCTCTCTCTCTCTCTCTCTCTCTCTCTCTCTCTCTCTCTCTCTCTCTCTCTCTCTCTCTCTCTCTCTCTCTCTCTCTCTCTCTCTCTCTCTCTCTCTCTCTCTCTCTCTCTCTCTCTCTCTCTCTCTCTCTCTCTCTCTCTCTCTCTCTCTCTCTCTCTCTCTCTCTCTCTCTCTCTCTCTCTCTCTCTCTCTCTCTCTCTCTCTCTCTCTCTCTCTCTCTCTCTCTCTCTCTCTCTCTCTCTCTCTCTCTCTCTCTCTCTCTCTCTCTCTCTCTCTCTCTCTCTCTCTCTCTCTCTCTCTCTCTCTCTCTCTCTCTCTCTCTCTCTCTCTCTCTCTCTCTCTCTCTCTCTCTCTCTCTCTCTCTCTCTCTCTCTCTCTCTCTCTCTCTCTCTCTCTCTCTCTCTCTCTCTCTCTCTCTCTCTCTCTCTCTCTCTCTCTCTCTCTCTCTCTCTCTCTCTCTCTCTCTCTCTCTCTCTCTCTCTCTCTCTCTCTCTCTCTCTCTCTCTCTCTCTCTCTCTCTCTCTCTCTCTCTCTCT
>JAGSMV010000065.1:0-34983 GCA_029286815.1 Troides helena
TTGTCTAGCCCGCATGCGTTGAGGTCAAGGCCGGCTTCGAACGCGCTCGAGCAGCACCTCCACCGAAGCGACCGCCTCACCTCGGCCTTAAAGACGTTGCACAACTGCGTGGCATCCAGCACAGCCACACGCGGCGTCGATCCCATCGAGATACGTCTCCGGGCTGTCGCAGCACCGGACGAGCGGCGCTGCGCTTGCGCTGCGTCAGGCGACGGATGAGCTCGCGCATCGAACCATAGAGCGACTGGACGATCGAGTCCTGCACCACCACCAGCTGCTTGCCGTGCCGGTGCAGACCGACGCTCTTGGGGCCCGCTGAACGATCCATCGGCGGGTGCAAACACGTGTCGTCCAGCCAGACTCTGTCCCAGGCGAGAGGTGTGCTCGCTCCACCGCCCGCTCTGCCGCCCACGGCTGCTGCTCGAGCTCCCTGGGGAAAATGCTGGATCAGGCACCAGGATGCACCACCACCGCCCCCATCGACATGGTGGAAGCCTTGATCATTACCGCTCCTAGACAACAGGCCGACAAGCCTTCTTGCAAGTTGTCCCCACCCAGGGCGACCTCAGTCGTGTTTTCTATCTTGGTGGGAAGGAGGTCCCTTCACGCATGGCATCTGCTGCAGTGGACTGGTATTCACGACCAGACCACGCGCCACGGTGAGGACGGGTGGGCATGTAGAGGACGTCGTCGGCCAGCTGCTCTTGAGCGAGAGCAGGCCCGACGCGCGATCGCCCTTCATGCCCTAGCCGAAAAAACGACGGCGAGCTTGCGCAGCGTCGCGCCCTCCTCGGGATGCTCGGCACGGCTCTTTAGCGCCGTCGACGTACGACACACCTCGTACAGCCTAGGCGAAGCGGGCTCCGCCTCATCGGCACTGGCGCCAGATGGACGAAGGCGTGTGGATCGACGGGCCGACGAGGCGGTATCGGCTGCCAGGTGACCGCCGGACTGCGTGGATGCACTGCAAAGAGAGCGCGTCGGCATCGGCATCAGCGTCAACTTCAGCATCTGATCTTCGAAGGCATCAACGTTGGGAAGGAGAATCAGAGTGCGGGGCATCGGCGTCGACACTGGGGCCGCTCTACTTGCGCTGGTCGGTCGACAAGCGTGTCTGCCCGCTGGTCGTTTCCCAGTCAGCGGTGGCTTTGGCCCTGGTGCCGCGCCTCACCGTTGCTTGTGCTCTCGACGTCGGCGTGACCATTGGTGCCATTGGGACGCAAGGGGGGTCGCTGTCTGATGCGCACCGTTTGATCGCTATTTGGCGTTGGCGGACGGCGTGCTGCTCAGGCCTTCCGGCACCGTTGCCGGTGCTGTCTCGCGCTCGAGCTCCTCGAGGCTCGAGGCGCATATCGTCGGCTTCGCGCTGCAAGCTCGGCTTGGAGTACCTGAGCAGTGGATGAATTCGACCTCAGCAAACTTGTCAAACGGCTGGGGTGGCTGCCAGCGCGCGTTGGACTCGTGGTAGGCTTTGAGCCAGGATGGCGCAAACCTGCTCTACTGATCCAGTCGCTGGTCAGGGTCCACGGGTGAGCAGCTTGGCCACCCGGGTCAGGCGCCTCCGGGTTGACCTTGGGGTGGAGCTTCTCAGGGCACGGCTGGCATTGGGCAACGCGACGGAGTGTACGTCTTTGCACGCTCGAGCCGATCTTGTCAGGACGGCCTCGGAGGGCAGGCCGAGGGACGTTATTGATGCGGGCGATCTGGTCGGCCTTGAAGTCACTTACCGCCAAAGATGGGAGCGCCGGCGATGAGCTCTGCAAGGTGCAACCGACGGACCACATGTCCATCTCGGCGCCGTAGCCTTCGCGAAAGCGAGCATGACCTCGGGGCCGCGGTACCATCGCGTGGCGACGTAGCCGGTGAGGGACCACCGGGATAGTTGAGACGCTTCTGCTTGCCCTTGGAATCGGTCTTGTAGAGCTGCACGTGAAGGTCCAGACGCGGTCGGGGAGCCGCGCGCCCGGAAGCCGAGCGTGGTGGATGCGGCGGTGGCGGCGTCACTGTTGCCAGCAACGCTGGCGCTTGGGACGATACGGACGGATCGTATCGGGCTTGAACTACTGAACCCTGGGGCGCTCATCGTCGTGGCTGCTGGTGCACTGCTGCTGCTGCTGTTGGACCTGGGCTTGGGCTCGGCCTCATCGAGGTGGAGGGGAGCAGTTGCGAGGGAACTCGTCAGGGTCGGCGGCAGAGCTGGAAGCCAGGCCGAGATAAAGATGCGAGACGCAGTCCGCCGTTGACGAGCAGGTTGCTGGGCAGGTCGCATTGGATGACAGCGGCGGCGTGCGTGGCAACGGACGCCTCTCTCTCGAAATCTAGACCGCAGAGGTACTGGTGGTGGGCGTCCAGGAGGACTGGCCGGAACGGATGATCTGGGAGAGGTCGGCTTCGCTGGCGGAGGGGACGAGGTAGATCTCGGAAAGAGTCAGTGAAACCGTGTCAAAGTCGAGCAAGGCGGTGACGTTGTCCTGGAAGGCCAATGTGACGGAGGAGGAGGCGACCTCACGCAGGGGCTCTGCGTGCGAGAGTGCGATCCTTTTCAAGATGCGCGTGACAACACAATAGCGACGATTGCATTCAGGCCTCGATGCGCGACAGAGTGCGACCGCAGCCAGCCTTCACATGATACCAGACTCGCGGACAAAGGCATGTACTTGACGTGGAAGGGGACATATGTGGAACAAATTAGTATCCACGAAACAGCAAAGGGTTGTGCGGTGCCATGGGATGGTCGTCGTTGGTGTAGCGCAGGTGCGATGGAGCCAGAGGCAGACGGAGCATGTTGTGCGACAGGTGCAGGTACAGGTGCATTATTACCCCTACCTGGAGCCGACCTGGTGCACGATGGAAGAAGGAGAAGGGGTGGTGGTGGTAAGTTTCGTGGAAGACGATGTAACAGCAGCAACCAGCAGCAGCAATGGTGGTGCGGGATGAAGCGGCTGCTGTTGGCGAAGACGGCGCAAGCCGTGGGGCGGGCATTGCGGATGTGAAGCGATAAATTTGAGCAGAGAGCGAGTTGGAGGCCGCGATGACGATGATGCTCACGACCGAGACAATGCTAATTGTCGAGGCAGGAGTCTATCTGGCGGCTTACGTTCGCACGACCAACCACAGAGGATGGATTGATGCAGCTCTGATAGCGCGTTTATCGAGGCGTGGAAAAAGGCTCACGATGAGTAATGTGTGTCGGAATGCAGAGCAGAGCCGAACGGCTTGTTGGTATTAATGGCGGGTCAATGCTGCAAAGACGGGTGCCTTGAACCTGCCATCGAGATGCGCAGGCGTGCGTGCGTGCGTGCGTTGATCGCTGGTGGCAGAAGGGCCAAGCAGGAGGTTGGCGGTAAGGTGGCGCGCCTGGCAGAAGGAGAAGGCGATGCGGCCACCAGCACGGTATGCAAAATCGAAGTGATAGTGTGGTAGGTGGTAAGCCGGTGGTAGCGTTGCCGAACAGATGAAAGACGATGATGATGATGATGATGATGATGAGAAATAGAGCGAGCGAGGTGGGATGGCCTTAATTCAAAAGAGGAGGCTACAGAGAGTATGTCAGACAGTCAAGCGACCGATGAGCAGCGAGCAGCAACAGCAGCAAACAAGCGATTCACGCCCACAGGCGCAGCACAACACGGATATAAATAAAACAAAATAAAAGGAGAGGATACGAGGAATCAGGCAGGGATGGGCGGCAGCCGAGCGAGCCAACTACGACGTGGGATAAACGAGAGAGACAGAGTGGCGGGAGGAGAGCGTGAAATCGGACGCGGCTCGATTTTTCAACAGGAGAGAGAGACAGAGAGAGAGGGAGAGAGCTCGAGGACTTTGTTGAGCCAAGCGAGGCAGAGCTGAGATAATCGCGCAGATCGAGGCGACTTACACGATGTGGGCAATGGGGCGCAGAGTGACCGCTTTCATGTCTCATTCTCTACTGGACAAAAGAGGAAAATCCAGCTCTTAAAATGAGGAACTAGGACTTTGCCTTTTTTCGACTTTGGGACTTTTGCCCCAATTCCTAAGTGGGAATGTACAAAGTCCTCACACTGCTTGTCTTTGCGAGGAAAATCGTACGCGGGTTTCTCTCGCTCTGGTCGACGCGTTACTCGGCCCAACTCTCCACCCGCCAACGTCGAGTCGAGCCAGCGGATGCGCGAGCGCGCGCGGCCGAAGACGACCGACATCGGTGCGTTCTTGTGCGCCTGCGTCCCGGAGAGGGTGTCATCGACGCCGGCCACACGTTTCGTGCAGCGCCACACCTCGGAATCGCCGTCGAGTCTGGGCATGGTCTGCGGCGACCGTCGATTCAGTCGCCTGGCAATCAGACGTTCGAGATGGGACTCGTGGCAACGGTTATGCCCGACTACAACCAATAACAACATCATCATGCCGAAGCACCGCAAGGCAGCTTTGTAGTTCGGCCTAGCGACATCCGAAACACACCAAACGCTCATGCCACCTCTAGCGCCGAGCACCGCCGGTACGCGCATTCGAGGGAAGCTGTCCGCCGTGATCCCGCGCGCAGGTCGTCGTTCCTCGACACAGCTCCGCTCTGTTGGGTTTTCCTTTGCATGGCATGGCATCGATCGACATCTCTGGCAACAATAGGTCGAGGCCAGATCTGGGATTCAAGACAAGGTGTAGCGGCAGCGTTGTGACCACGGTGCTGACCCCTGCATGCTTGCATTATTGCAGTTGGCTGACCCGTGGCTCTGGGCTGTAAGCCGGGTCAATGGAAGCGGTGTTGGGTTGCGTGAACGTGGAAAACAATCCATGCGCATGCATGTGACACAGATCCCCACCATCCGAACCACTCTTTTTCCTTGGTGATTTCGCCGGCCGCACACCGTAGCGTGGAAAATAGGTTGGTTTTTCCTTTGCGAGATAGACCTCGTATCTGACGCTCCTGTTAAGCCAGTGCAACGGTGGATCTGGATCCCCAAAGTCGCGTTGTCACCACGGAACATGCGGCTTTGTCGGAGGTAGACTTTGCTCGCCCCAAATGAAGTTGCTCAAAAGTCGTCGTGGGCAACACGGACGATCCGATGCTCCGCCCCATGTTGCGCTCTCGGACGGCTGCTGCGCCGGTGTGACAGATGCAGAGACGCTCAGCTGGACCCTTTCGGCTCTCGGCAGATCCTTTTGATGGCCCCCTTTTGTTGAGGTCTTTTTTTTCAGGAGCAGAACGAGTTGCAGCGAGTTTGACCGTAAGGCTGAGCATTGCAGCGCCGTTCCTGCACCGAGATGCGACCGAAGTCAGCCGCCTCTTCCAGGTCAGCAGCGTGATGCTCGCAGCCACTTCAAATTCGTCGCCCAATCTCCGGTCCAACCCCGACGTTGGTCGCGGCAGCAACATACCGGTGGTTTCGGACGGCCGATCTCATCGCATAGGCTTCCCCGTCGGATGCGTGCGAAATCGGTCGGCCGAGTCCAAGATGACCGCCGAACCATGCCTGGTTGAGACAGGGGAAGAGAACGACTCGCTGCCCGACAAAGAACACTGGTGGCTATGCGAGTCGGCAGAGGCATGGCCCTTGACCGTGTCCTTGCGCTGGCGATGCCGAGCTCGATTGCGCGCTTGGCACGTTTGCCAGCCTGCCGCGGCGCCCCGACTACCGACGCGCGCCTGTCTCGACAGGCGTTGCTGGCTCGGCTGTTCCGCGTTCGGTGGGTACGACCGAGGGCCGAGGGTCCTCGGGGCTAGAAGCGAACGAGCTGCGAGACAGCCAGCCCAAACAACGTTTGCCGGTGTTGCGGCGCTGTCTGGCCGAGTGTTGGCATCTTGCTTCCTGTTGCGACGTGCTGCCGGAAGCTCATGCCTTGGGAAAGGGCGCAAAGCGACATGAGCCGTCACTTGCCGGCCCTGTTCGTTAAGCCGGTCTCGCTTTGGTGATGCAGCGAAAATCCAGCGCATTTGCGACCCCCAGCTCGCTACCCCGCACTGTGCCCTGTTCGATCCACGCGATGGCTCGCCCTTCGAATGCAGCACACGTCGAGTGTTTGAGTTGGCGCCTCTGGGTCCAGACCACCCAGCAGGCAATGGGGAGAAAGATTGCCGAAGGTCTCAAACACGACAAGCAGGGGGACGTCATTCTTGCCCCTCACTCTCGAGGCTTTGACGTCCACCACCCGTAAGCCGAGGGTAGGTGCAAACAGGCTGACCTTTGTCCGGACGTACCTCTCTTTCTCTCCGTCCTACACCCAAGGACAGGGGATGCGAGTCGACGTTTGATCTTTGTCACGCTTCACCGACCCTGAAAGGTGCTTTGAGCAAGTTCGAGTTGAGATCCAGACAAACACTCTCAACCGTAGAGCCTCCCGGTCAACAATTTCTCGAGCGAATGCGTCCGCAATCCAATCCTTTCCCATCCCTCACTCGATCGCCTTTATGCTGGGGCAAGGGAAGGCATACGCTGCTCGTCACCTCGGCCAACGCACCTTCTCACGCGCATCGATTTTCAGTCCCCACTTCTACCCTACCTTTTACCCTGCCAAAGCACCTCCCACCCTGCTCCAGATCATCTGACGTCCGCCCAAACACCCCTCGCTACGAGCCAGCCCTCTGCAACACACACAACCCATACTTTCAGCCATCTCCCACCCTCGCCTCCTGTAACTAATACGTACCTGCTCACACCCACATCTTGCCTTACGCCAAATCATGCAGAGAGACACGATCAATTATGCAAAACGAGTGAAAGAACAAACAATGGCGACAAACACAAGCTGGTCCTCGAAGCGAAGAACGCTTTCAGAGCGGCCAGACTAGCAGACGGCATGGGCTGTGCCGCCAGCCCCTGACGCCATCGCCTGATGCCGCCCCGGTGAAGTTGCTCTGAGGGCGCGCGACGTCCTTTCGTTAAGCGCGCCTGGTCGTCAGGGTTTGCGACTCGGCGAGCTGGAACCGCTATGGTCGGCGTGCTGGCCTCGAACTGTTTCGACCCGTCGGGCCGCCAGTGCTGAAGAGCGCCGGCGCCTATCGGCATCGTCTCCTGCGTCGGACCACGGCCGAGGTGAATCCGCTCAACGGCGCTGCGCCAAAGTTTGCACCGGCGTTGTTGGCACTCGCGGCGGGCGCGGTCGTCGACGTCATGGTCTGCAGCGCTTCCAGGATCTTGCTCACGTCCTGCTCGAGATGGTCCTGGCCTTGATCGTCTTGACCTCGTCCTTGAGCGTCCTGTTTCACCGACAGCGAGATCTGCTGTCGGAGTCCTTCGATGATCGCATCCCGGTCGGTTGTCTGGTCCTCCAATTGGCCAATGTACCCTTTCTGCGCGTGCGAAAGCTGCGTACGAGATCTTGTTGCGCAGCTGACGCTTTCTCCTACGGTTCAGCTTCTGTACTCTTCCGGGTCCGGCTTGAGATAGTTAATGCCCAACCGCCATCGGGATGGTGCTCAAGGCCTTGCTGCGTTTCCCCTGTGAGACGGAGAACCGTGACGGAGCGGCTGTCACCATCGTCATGCTCTTCGTCGTCGTCATCGTCGTCTTCTTCCGGACATGCCATCTTCCGACATGGGGAATCGCGGCGTCGCCCGGCTGAAAGCGAGAGCTGGGACGGGCAGTCGCTCGCTGGGGCCAGAGGTTTCATGCTGGCGTTCGACACATGCTCGAGGGGTCAGGAATCGGCACGTCGGCGGACGAGACACCCGCCTCGACGACATGCGGATCAATCGTGGCCGACTCGTAGCCGGTGCTGCGAAGGTGATGTGCGGAAAGCCGAGCAGGTCCGAGTCATCCTCGTACTTGATCGGTTGTGGCAACGAGAGCGAAGAGCCAGCTCGCCAAACAGTGGTGTCGACAAGCGCACTGTCTTGCTCCGCAATGTTGTCGAGCGCCGGAGGGTGGCGACAGGAGAAAAGCTGCGACCGAAAGCGCAGGCGACCGGTCATATCTAGCTCCGGCGGGCTCGCCGTGTTGTCCGAGGGACGGCGGCGCCAAAGGCCTAGTCGCAGCGCTAGGGCAGCAGCGGCTAGATGGTGGGCGGCAGCCGCCTTGGGCTGGTGGCGACGCGCAACAGCAGCGACAGTGACTTGCGATGTGGAAGCGTGGGCTTGCTGCTGCTGCGACGACCGCAATGGCCGAAGGCCGGAGGGTGGCAGGCGCGGCCGAGGAAGCGGCGGCGTTCTGTTCTGAAGAGCGTATGGTTGCGCACATTGTCGAGGATACCGCTGGCTGGGTGCCAGCTTTGCGAAGCTCGACGGCGAGATAGTATCTGAAGAAGATCTCAGGTAATAAACCGAGGAGGAGGAGGCTGGTTCTCGTCGAGGCCGACCTTTCGCATGTTGAAGGCGGCAGGAGCGGTGGAGGTGGTTGCGGCGCTCGAGATGGTGCGAGCACGAGGTTGCAGCGTGGGCGACGAGGGCATCTTGACCGGGTCGTCAAAGCCCGCAAAGCTGAGCGCTGGTTACTCCGCGTAGCTGCCATTGCTGTGGACTCGCTGACGATGCCGTTCGAGTGGCAGAGGATCGGATGGACGCGAGAATTACAGCGGCTTTGTCGTATCGCGGCTGACGGCTGGAGAACACCTTGTGTTGAGATGGTTACACTGATGCACAATATTGAGGATCACTGCAGATATGTGCGGCGTGTGCGTGGATGCGGTAGGGATGAGCGCAGAGAGAGCTACGTGCTGAACGTGCGGGGTTGATGATGGACGTTGCGATGTGGCCGATGCTGTTTTGGAGATGGCGAATAGGCTGATGATGATGGCGGCTCAGAAAGCGGTTTCGGTGACGTTGGGCAGATGCAATGGGTTGAGTGAGATAGGAGAACCACACGTTACCGGGCGTGCTGCTGGACGGCATTAAAGTGGGAATGCGGTGCAGTGTAAGACTGAGCGGCAACTGCAGCGGGACGGCACGCTATCAGTCGCTGATTAAGCAGACGCGGATCAAGAAAATCGACCCAAAACACTTTTCTAACCACCAAATCGAGCCAGAGCCAAAGTGGCCCGCTTGTTCTTTTTGCTATGAACTGGTAGCTCGACGCACACGCCACCTCTCCCACCGCCTTCACGAATCGAGCGCTCGTCGCCGCGAGCAAGACCTTTCTGAATTTGCTCTGAAATTCCACAAGTCCGGTCGCAGTAAGTCGGCCGCACAGCCAGCGGCGTTGGCGCCCCTTCCGTGCCAATCGAGGCCTGGTGGTTGCTGTTTGCGTCGGCGGTTGATCGCTGGCGCGCTTTGCAACCTCATGCGTTGCAGCAGCAGAAAGGGTCCAACGGCTCAGATCGAGACCAGAGCGTCCTCCCCGAAGCTTATCGACGATACGTCGGCGCCTTCTTCCGAACAGTAAGTATCCGTCATCCGTCTGCGGAGAGAGGCGACTCTTTGTCGGGATTTGATGTTTCAGATGCCCGTTTCCTGTCATTCCGCCTGAAGACCGTGGAACCACAGACGGAGCGGCCACCTTGTCTCAGTCCCCACTTCGACGGTTCACCTCCCCGATAGGTTACAACTTGTCGAACCTCCACGTCGACAGCATCAGCCGCATCCCACGTGTGAATGGTGAACGATGGGGAGCCACGCTGACGCGTGACTACGCGTCAAAGTGCGGTTGTTTCATCTTGCTGTCTGGGTCACTGCTGAGGAAGCTTATTACGTCCTGCACTTGCGTCCCAAAAGAGACGGAAATGCCACGCTTCACGGTCAGGGACTGCGCCTTTGCTGATGCATCGTGCTCCACTTTTGACGAGATCACCGACGCGAGTTATGCAATCAGGCAAAGAGTACAGGGAGATCAATGTTCAAACATTCAAAAAATTACGCATCAAAGTGCGGAGGCAGATCTGTAGGCACGCCATGCTCAGGGTGTGCTGTTTTTCCAACTTTTTTCTCGATAGCGGCCTTCCGCATATCGAAGCAAGGGAGAGTATCACGACATCAGCTCGGCTGGCATCCTCGTTGCCCGCTCCCCATCACGTCTCGCCCTCGTTCTTCTGCTCTTGCCAAGGTCTTCGCGCATCGACACAGCGTTCCACTACTGAGTTTGGTCTGTTGCCGCATCCGCTACCTAATACTACCTACATCTCGAGTCGCCACGTCGCCACGTCGCGGTCTCTTCCAATCTTCGCCAAATCTCGACCAAGCATTCACAACCATGTCCTGGAGAGCAATGCCCAGCGCACGGCATGAACGCGCAGCGCCCCTTCAAAGTGCCAGGAGGTGGAGGTGGCGGAGGCGGCGGAAGCGGACGATGCGCCATCTGGCTATGGCGCTCCGCCCGACAGCTACCAGCAAGCGCGTCCGTATCCTCCTTCCTATCAACAGGCCGTAATCCCATAATGCGTTTCTATGCCGCCGCCGCCGCTCCTCGAACCCTTCAGCCAACCTGCAGACTTCCGGCATTGGCTGCCGTGGCTGCCGTGGGCTGCGTCTATCGGCATCAAGCGCGATCGTGACGCCGGTCTCTTCGTACGCAGCAGGCGCCCTCCGTTTTCCTCTCTGCAGCTGCGCGACGCTTCCGGCACGGACGGAGGTCCACGTAGCGCAAGTTCGATGGGGCGACGCCAACGACAAGCTCACCACCATCCCCACCGCCATTAAGCCAACGTTCGGCGCAGGAGCTCGACAAGTATTTCGACCGTGCTCGACGATCTCGCGCAAGCTCCGGATCCGGCGACTTTGTCCCGCCCGGACCGCGAACGCTCGCCTTCGCCACCGCCCACGTACGACAACCAGGGCCGCCGCACCAACACGCGCGAGGTGCGATACCGCAAAGCTCGAAGACGAACGGCGTCGCCTTGTAGACCGTCAGCTCCGGCTCGACCCCAACTTCCGGCCGCCAAACTGACTACCACGCGATCAAACGCAACCAGCGCCCCACCGAAAGGTATACCTTCCCATCAAGGAGTTCCCCGAGATCAACTTTTTCGGCCTGCTCGTCGGGCCTAGAGGCAACACGCTCAAGACGATGGAACGGCAGAGCGGCGCCAAGATTGCGATCCGCTGCGGCAAAGGCTCTGTCAAGGACGGCAAGGGCAAAGGTGGTGACGAGGACGAAGAGGAGATGCACTGCGTCGTGGCGGCCGGATGACGAGAAGGTGGTCAAGAGGCGTGCGGCTTATCAACCAGGTCATCGAGACGGCCGCCTCGACGCCCGAGGGCGAGAACGACCAATAAGCGGAGCCAGCTCCGCGAGCTCGCTGCGCTTCAACGGCAGGCTGCGCGACGACGAGAACCAGCTGTGAACTGCGGCAACAAGGGCCATCGAGCCTTTGAGTGTCCCGAGCAACGCCTGACCGCGCACATCATCTGCCACCGCTGCAAGGCATTGATTCGGCCCGCGAGACTGCACGCAGGGTCGGGGAGGCGCGCCGTTCGGGCGGGCGCGCTGCCGTCGCAGGAGGGGCCGGCGGCACAGCAGGCACGCAACGGCAGTTCACCCGGAGTACGCCAACCTCATGGCGCGGAGCTGGCGAGCCTGCTGCTGCCGGCTATGTCGCGGTGCGAACGAGGCGGCGGTGGCGGCAACGCACCGCCAGGTGTCGGCGGTCCTGCTGTGGGCGGTGGCTTGGGATCGCCGGCAGTAGGCGTCTGACGTATCCTGCCGTGGCGCAATCCGACGTGTGATCGCAGCCCGGGTTTGGCACGAGTGAGCTGCCGACGCCCGGAGGGTTGGGGCCACCGTGGCGGCTACGCCAACCGCGGCGATCGATCCACCCCCGGCCCTGGCGCTACAACAATCGCCGCCCCGCCGGGTGGCGCGTACCAGCCGCAGGCGCACAACTACGCGCGCATCCAGCAGCACTATGTAGGGTACGCCGACAGCCCGCTGCGCCTTCTGGCGAGACGCCCGCCGAGCAGCAGCACGACTACCGAGGAATGGGCGGCGTACTACGCCGCGCAGGCGCGTCGCCGCTGCAGGAGGAGGAGGAGGAGGAGGGGCAGGCAGCGTCGGCAGATGCTGGAGGGGCAGCAGCCGACGCCCGCTGTGGATTATAACAACAAGGAGTGGGAGGAGTACTACCGCATTTAGCAGCGGCCGCTCAGGGACGGCTCCGCCTACGCCGCTCCACAAACTCCTAGGTCCCGTCCCCACCTTTCCCCGCGGCGCGTTTCTCCCATGGCATCCGTAGAGCTGGTTTTGTTTGGTGTCGTTTGCTGACTTTGTTCGCTGCAAATCGAGTCGCTTCTCACACGCCCTTCCCGTCCTTTTGTGTAGACCACTACGTACGCCACAAGCGGAGAGAACTGATGGCAACAATGCGATGGAGAACATCGACGACGTCTTTCCTTCCCGATGCCAGTTATTGATCACGAAAACGAAACCCGTTGAAAAGGAGAGGTAAGTGAAGGGGATTGAAGCTAATCGCGGCCTGGTCGTCTTCGTCCAAGCCCCTTGTGCCGCGTGTCTGGGTCTGGCCGTGTCGGGGACGGACTGGGAGTCGGGGCCGGGCATGACCGGCTAGGATGCAAGGTGGTCATGCTGAGATCCAGCGTCGTCTTCGAGATCGTCGTCGTTGTCGTCGTTGTCGTTGTCGTTGTCGTGCGGGTGGCCGCGGTGGGGTAGGGAGCGTTCGAGTGGTATCGAAGAGCGTCGAGCCTTGCGTATCCGCGAGCGTCGACTGCGAGGCAGAGGCGGCAGCTGCGCCAGCGTCGGTGGTGGTGGCGGCTGCAGGTGGGGCGTCTTCAAACTCGTCAAAGTCGTCCGGCGGCGCGTTGGGCACGATGGTAAAGTTGACGTTGGTCAGGCAGTGCTCTTATGGCGGAAGGCGCACGCCGTGCCGGTCGAGATCGGTGGCAGCGGTATGGCGTTCACCGTGCTCGCTAGCGCCAACAACAACATCTTTGCAAGAAAACAGGGTTCGACCCCCACAAAACAAGCGAACCTCCAGCGTTCCGCATCCGAAATCATCACACCACACGCATCTTTCAGGCGTCAAGTCGAACAAGGCGTCACGAACAAAGCGAGTGAGGGGGTGGAGGGTGGGTGTTTGATGAAAACTTACATCCTTCTCTGGTGGTTTGGTGCAAAGCTGTAGCTGACGCGACTCTGGATGGCGAGGTTGACGTCGTCGAGCGAGAGGTTGCTGCCCGCCTGGCCTTGCGCTGGCATGGTCCGGAGTAGACGAGTGCGTCCAGGAGCGTCGTACGTGTAGCGGTGTGCGAACTCGGAGCAGCTGCAGCAGCACACGGCCGGCTCGACGTCCGAGACACCCATCGAGGCGAGGATGAGCGCGATGAGGCGCGCATCGCGTGAACGGGGACCGGCGCAGACCCGTGGTCGCCATGACGACGACGACGACGACGACGTCGATGCGGTCGGATCGTGGCACGTCACCATGTCCGGAGTGGGTTAGAGGTGCGTTCGCCTCCAAGGTGCCGAGCGTGAAGGCGAGATGCATAAGGTCGAGGACGAACTGCAGGTCGCAGTGCGAAGAAGGGTCGCGGGCAGGCGGGCGGCAGTCGGCCGATTTCCGACAACTTTGAAAAACATGGTGTTGCGTGTTAGAGTTTGTTGCTTCGCCTTTGCTTGCAAAGCGGTTGCTCACGCTCGTCCGGCCTGCTCAGACGGATCAAGCCAACTTCTTCCACCCTTTGATCGCCGAAAGCACCGATAGGACCAACTCCAGTTGCGAAGCGCAGTGGGCAAGCTTGATACCTAAGAGGTTCGGTTGCCGCTGAAAGCAGCAAGTCATGTATCCCTAGGTGATGCTAGGGAGATGACCAACCTCGGGACACTGCGTGCGTGTTTCTGTGTAAGGACAAATCGATCCGCAGAAGCATGCAGCAGATGAGCACGAAGAGCCTGACTACCTGAAAGATGTCTATGATCTATATTCGAGAGTCGCTTAAGAGCCGGCGGCGAGATGCTATTCCCTCCAATCCCTCGGCCGTTCACAAAACCGCGAGAGCGATTCTCTATCCCGCTGAAACTGCTGGAACGACTGTCAGCGCAGCGCCACGCATCGAGAAAGTGGTTTATAAACGGTTACACGTTAGTGTACAGGGGTGAAAGCGGTCGGGCACGATGCAGGGTACATGGCGATCAGAGATGTCTCGATCAGAGTAGATCAACAGGAAGCCTTTTTTACACCCGGCAACTCGTTCGCTAGCGCCTTCATCCTGAACTGATACTGCCACGTTCAGCACCGACCACAAAGAACAAAGCGACCGCTATGCTTTCCGCCCCACCAGTCCCTGGTATTTGGTGGCTCCGCACCGGTACCGAAGGCCGACGTACCCTGCATAGTCCAAACCGGAGATGATGCCCGACCCGGCGGCCGGTCTCTGTGCACCTGTTGGCATGTCAGGTCTTGTCTTGTTGTGAACCGCTGGAGCGCAGTTGGGCTCGATGGCGCACACGCCGTGGTGCCGCGCATAATGTACAAATGCCGCCACGACGAGCTTGCTGGATTGGGACGGCTTGGCGCGCTGGCGTCGCAGCACGCGCGCATCTGGTCTGACTGGCATGTTGCGTCTCTGTGATGTATGACAATGTCCAACGGGGAGAGAGACAAGTGGTGTCGCAGAAGTAACCGATGATGGTGCGCATGAGGAAAGGGCATGCAAGCTTCGCTTTCCTGAGCATCCGCTCGGTCCCGGCAGACCGTCCGTACCTTTACCGTATAAGTGTTACGTTGCCAAAATTTGCAGCGCAGACCGGCTCTCCTTTCGTAAGACTGGACCCTGATCTCTGGGACGAGATTGCATGTCAACCCGCTTCGACGACTATCCTTGCTGTGTCGACTGCTGCGGTCGGATTGGCTCGCCGATCATACGCTTGGTGGCGAGAATGACGGCGCCGCCGCACATCAAGAAGCGTCGAGGCGACGGTCATTGCCGGGTCAGGTTCGACGACGGATCATGCATAGCGTCGGTCGCCTTGCTGCCGGACGACTTTTCAGGAGAGCCAGTGGATGGAGAGCAGTATCTAGCGGTGGTGCGACGCGAAGCAGCAGCGGCACCCAGCGTCTCTTTCGCAGCGCACAATCCCTACTCTAATACCATTCCGGACGCTATCGACTTGGCATCCACATCTGGCACTCGGGCTTCAGTCACCACGGGGACAGCATCAATACAGGAGCAGGGGATGCCGATGATGAGGCGCTGCTCATGCCGAGACTCGAATGGAGAACGACGTTCGTGCAGCAGTTCAAGAACGCGAAGCGTTGAGCAACCTGCCGACGGAGCCGGTCAGCTGACCAAGGACGACCTGCCCAAGATCGGCAACACGGGCGCATGGTACGCATGGATCCACACGGACGTCCACCACCGACGTCCGCCGAGGAGGCGAAGAGGCACCTTGCATTTCCGGAAAAAGTATATGAATGGAGGATCGTGCGCGAACCTTTCAGCGAGCCTGCTGCCGTGCCTGAACACGGAGCAGATGCTAGCGCTGCTCGAGGCGTTTCCGTACTGGATCGCGCATCGAGCCGTCATCCCGACAGCCAGACCGCGAGCGAGCGGTCAGGTGGGGAGGTGCTGCAGCCCTGCACGCCAGGTGGTGTTTGCGCTGTTTCGCGCCATCGCCAGGCTGGTGAGCGAGGAGATCAGCACGCCTTTCAGGACGCTGGCGAGGGCGTAGCCGCGATCACGCCTATCGGATCCGGCGCAGCGGCGAGGTCGGACGGCAGCCAAGCGGTGCAGGCGGAAGAAAGCGGTCAAGCAGACACACGCGCCACGGACCACGAGCACGAGGATGGCCGCAGGACGAGCAGGTGCGTGGATGGTGGTGACGATCGTTGGTGTATGGGGACAGCCGGATTCAGGAGGATGCGCTGGGCGATATGAAGCGTACCGCATGAGATCGAGCGTCTTTGCCATGCCACGGTCAACGGGCGCCCTGTTACACGCTACGGTGCCAGAGAGCATCACTGCTGCCATGATGTATTAGCAGGGGACCGCTCGTCATCTCCCGATCTACCTTTGGCCGCTCCGCTAACGATCCAATCGTCAGAGCAGCGGTCGGTGACCAGGCCGGGAAAACAAACGGATGGAGCCAAGAAGGCGCCCGTGTTGAAAGCAGAGATGCCGCGCCGATTCAAATCTCGACTTGAAAGCGTGCCGAGCATTCGAAAATCGACCAATCCGTCGGCAGAACTAGATGGTTCAGTTTCACGGCTCCTGGCGACGGAATCGCCCAGTCCAAGCTCGCTGCCAGCCTTGTTTGTCTTGTCAAGACCCTCTCTCATATCCTTGGCTTACACAGCGGTCGACTGGCCTGATAGAACGACGCAACGAAGGGCAGGTTGACGGATCAGCGTAAGACTGGCGCATTGCGGGGGGTCGGACGGCGATCACCTGAATGGAAAGAGGTGCTAAGTTTTGCCGCCAGTCGTGGTAGGAAAATTGCACCGTCGGCACGTCGACTTATGTCACCGTCAATCAACCACTGATTGTGATGCCACGGGGGTTTGACCGTCACAGGCTTTGGTCTACACTCTCCGCTTAGCGCGCGATTTAGTCCGGGTCTTCCTTGACACTAGTCTGCAAAGTCGACTGCATCTCGATGGCCATGACTTGCACCGCGATATGTACGGCATATGAGACGGCGACGACGGCAGAGGCGCGCTTCATTTCGGCAATGGAACAGACACGCCCGCGCGCTGTCTCTGCGTTTTATCATTGACGGCTGCGTGTGTGATTGCGTTGGCTTTGCCGACTTGCCGTTGGCTGCATGCTGGTTGCAAAGAGTCAGTTTGCCGAAATCCAATTTCGACTCGTTTCAAGAGAATTGCCGACAGCCACCTCGTCGAGGTTAGCGTGCCGGCAAGCATCATCGCTTTGGTGCAGCGCTCATGCCCGCATCAGCGCCTGCTGCTCGGTCGATCCGCCGCCCTTCCTGTACCTGCACCGTCACACGCAGCAGCACAAGCATCATCGTCACCAGCAGCAGCAGCAGCAGCGGGCAATGCTACTGTGTACCTCGATATCATCCTGTCGGCAGTCAGCACGCTCACCTGACCGCCAGCTTCCTTTACGCCCATTTGCTGCATCCCTCCTGTCGCCGGCACGCCCCTGCAACATCACGGCAGGCGATACCGCTCCTGGCATAATGGCTGACCTGTTGCAAATCACAGCCCAGAGCTTGACATCCTGTTCGACGCGCCTGTCCACCGATCCCGTGAACTCCGTCACACAGCTCGACAGCCGAATCGTTGCCAAGATCCCAGCACTGCTTGCGACCTCGAATTCGCCTCGTCCGCCGCCCAACTGCTACCACCTGAGCTTGCTCCGACCGCGCGTGCTTGTGCTGCCCTCTCTACTCACATCGACAAAGAAAGCGACAAGTGGTCTTCGTTTGCCGCGACAGAGCGCACGCCCATCCTTTCCACACTGGGCTTTCCGGTGCTCGTGTAGCTCGTTGACGATCGTACACCTTGATAAACCACGATTCTATCCTCTCTTCATCTCGATCCAGCAGCCGACTTTTGTCCAAACCATCAGCATGTTGTCGTACGTACCACTCGGTGCCAGATCACTTCGACCCCCTATTCGACATAGACGACGCCTAGCGTCCGGCTCCCCATCTGCCAGCACAATGACAGTCGCGTCGTCAGAGCAGCCCTCCAGCGGCGCGCTGCTGTACTCACCCTCTCGCAGCCGTTAATACCGCACGGGAATCCCCTTCTCCCATCGTCGTTATCACGCCCACCACCGCCACCCTCATCATCCTGCGCCTTCGACGAGACGTTACAGCCTCTGACCCAGCGAGATCGGTACCATCCACCTTGTGTCGGCGCCGAGACTCAGCGCTACCTACAGGTCGCCTCGAAGAATGGACCACCACCGTCATCATCTCGCTCTCATGGGCTTTGTCTCCGCCCTCGGCTCGTCCATCTTGATCCCCGGCACCGGCTTTGTCGACAACAACTCCTTCAGCCTCGGCTCCCACCCTCTCCTTGCTGCCCGTCTCGCTCTTTGTCATGGGTTTGGGCATCGGTCCTTTATCCTGGCGCCTTGCTCCGAGACCATGGGGCCGACAGCCCCGTGTGCGTCGCGACAGTCTCCTCTTTATCGCGTTCAACCTGGCGTCGGCGTTCCAGTCAGCCTGGTTGCGGCTCAGCGTGCTGCGCATCTTTGCGGTGCGGCGGGCAGCGCAGCCCCAGCTATGGGCGCCGGCGGTATCGGCGACATGTTCTCACCCAAGGAGAGGGGCCGTGCCCGTCGCTCTGCGGCCTCAGCCCACGCTCGGGCCCCGTGCTCGGCTCGATCATCAGCTGCTTTATCGCCATGGCACCAGAGGTGGAGGTGGCTCCTCCCGCACGCTTGACCATCATGTCGGCGTTCGTGTTTGCCGTCGTCCCTCTTCCTCCAGCAGAGCAGTACGCCCCCGTGCTGCTCAGGAAGAAGCGTCAGCGTGCGATTCAGCAACTTACCTCGTCGAGATCGTCAGCTCTCTCGAAGTTCCGCCACCGTTGCTTGCCCGCACCGCGCTGCGCTCCGTCGGCTCGTCCACGGCGGTCCCCAGCGGCGAGGTGTTGGCCGAATCAGAGTGGCGCAGTCCCCGACCGTTCCGGCTGCTCTTTAACAGCCGATCTGCGCCATCTTCTCCTACTACCTTGGCTGCTACGGCATCATCTACCTCTTTATCACGCAGCATCCGCTTAACTCTTCCAGACGCGCGACGGCGGCCGGACGCGCCGTCGCAACTGGGAACTGCCCACATTTAACTGGGCGCTCGGCATCTCAGGCCTCTCCTACCACACTCGGCCTGGGGGGGGGGGGCTCGGCTTCCTCTCGGCCGCCTTTATCAGCAACGTTGCTGCAGGACGAGAGATCACGCGCGGCTCATCGCGGCGGACGGCATAAGCTCGGCTGGTGGCTCTTCAAGTCGCCACGACATTGCGAGCATATGGTGCGCGAGAGGTTGACAGGCTGGCAGCCAGAGGCGGATGTGGAAGAACGGCGATGCGGCGGCGGCGGCGGCATCGTCGTCGTCGTCGTCGTCGGCAGAGCAGTGGTGGTCAACAGCAGGAGGACTTGTGAGGCGGATAAGCGCCTGTGGGCAGTGCTGACTGCCAGATGGAGTTAATTCGGCGTTTAGCAGCAATCACGCCTGTCGTCCACGCCGACTCGACGCCGCACTCCAGTTTTGCTGCCCGACGAGCACGCGGCCGCGTCAAGATCGTGCCGCCTCGGCTGCCGCAAGGACGGCGCGGGCGGGGGAGCGCGGTGCGCAAGGCGTAACCCAGTACCGTCTGCCGCTGTGCTTTGTGGGCATGCATCTCCCCGTCGGCCTGTGCCTCTTTGGATGGTCACCGCCAACCAGACCCCTTTATACGTCCAGCTCGTCGGCTCGTTCTTTGTCGGCTGCGCCGCAATCCTCTGCTTCCAGACCATCACCGTTCTACACTGGTAAACACGTTTGTCCCTCTCGGCCTCGGCCACCGCTGTGCCAGTGCTCATCCGCTCCATCCTTGCGCCGCCTTCCCGCTGTGCACTGAGTACATGTTCGAGGACCTCGGCTACGGATGGGCCGCACCCTCCTCGCCGGCATCAGCCTGCTCGGCCTGCCTGTCCACACTCATCCTGTGCAGGTGCAGCAGGCACCTCAGGCTCGGTACAAGTTTAAAGGGTAGTTGCGGGGGGGGGGGGGGGGGTCCCCTTTCCTTTAGTTTGTTTGCGCTGTTTAATGGATTTGAATTGCATGTCGTGATGCTGTGTCTGAAAGGACCATCAGATGGGGGGGATGGGGAGGCGTTCCTGACGTGGAGCGAGACGTGTCTTAAGCATTAGCGAGAGGATAGAATACATTGCGTGGGGGGCCACTCCGCAAGCTGTGGATCCTGTGTGACGATGCGCCACCGTTGGACCCGAGCACTTTTCCAAGAGGGGTGGCTCGGGCTTGCGCTGCGCGGGGAATGGAGGCTCAGGCGGTGGCAGCAGGCACCAAGATGGGGACAGGATGGGTCTCAAACACGCGATGGGGGCGATGAGGACGGAGAGCAAGGCGACGGAACCGGCCTGGTGGGCGACGCGAGCGGGATCGGCACCATGTAGATCAGCGTCGAAATGCCGAGGTGACCTGTGCCGCGACGACGACGACGTCGCCTTGGCCAGCTGGAGCACCCTGGGCGGCAGAGAGCGGGCGCCAGATGTCTCGCGGCGGTGGGAGTCAGATACCCGCGCAAAGCGCAGCGGCTTGGGCATACCGTCCGCGACAGACGCTGCGTCCTCCACGCCAGCGCGAGGATTTGCGCATGCGGTGGTGACGAAGCGTGCGATGGACGAGCTGAACGGTGACGGGTTTGGAAGAGGTTGCGCCACACCTTGTCCTTTCCATCCTGCCGCTGGAAAGTGAAGCGGTCGTCCATGCATTGTCGACCGGCGGCGCGAGCCGGCCGTCGCCCATGAACGGAAACTCGTTGTACACCAGTCCAGCGTCCAGGCCGGCGACCAGCGCCCGACATGGCGGTGGTGAACACGAGCGCGGCGACGAGCTTGGTCAGCCGCGAGGCGCAACAGCGGATGTTGGAGCGCGTTGGCGAGCTGCGCGAAAGGAAGTGGCGTGATGTGCGCGCGCGCGCACGCCCGGAGATGCGACCCGTCAAGCGTGGCTGCCCTGTAGTCGCGCTGCAACCGCAAGCCCCGTGCAGCATGGCGAGGTACACCAGGAACGCGCCAAAAATCTGTGTGCATCGCCAGCCGGAAGAGACGCGCGGCGTCCAGTTGGCCGACGCTGCAGCGTATGCGCCGACGACGTCGGCACCTCGTTCCCCTAGCCCCATCCTCCCCACCGAGCCGAGTGGCATCGTCGTCGCTGCCCGCCACGCGCATCGCTGACCATCTTGGCCTGCTGCTGCCAAGCCCTCGGGGACCGTCACTGTGACCCGACTTTGACCATGAACCGTTCCCGGAACCCTGGAATCCGATCCCCGCAGATGGCGAGAAGCTCTACCCGTCCTCCGCGCGACCCATCGCCGGCGAGAAAGAACGCGGCAGGCAGCACGAACGCGACGCTGATCACGCGTCGAGCACGCGGTGGCCCCACCCCTGATTACGCTGCAGATCGCCTTGAAGTCGTCCAGGCTCATCTTGAAAGTTGAGCAGCACAAACTCGCGTCCGTTTGTATTGTCCCACTGTTTCCCCACTCGGCAGTGCGGTGCTCGGCAACCGCATCCCCTTGAAGCCCGATTCCACTGGTGATCGACAGCCCCGACTCGGTGAGCCGCGTCAGTCCGCCGACGACAATGATCGCGTACACCAGGAACGCGAGCGCGTACAGGTGGAGGCGCCACGATGGGTCTCGAGCAGGCGGGGGGAGCTGATAGTGCCGTGGTGCCAGTCGTATCGTGCCGGTGGAGGCGGGCGGAGGAGGAAAGGTGCTCGGTGAGGTTGTCACCCGGCAGCAGTGGATTGGAAACGGTTTTGCTGTTTGGGTGTGCGCCTGGCGGGCATGCTCAGACGGTGGGGCGCTGCAGTGACGACGCGGTGGCGAGGCTTGCAGTCGACAGAGCGCGCGCCGTGGCCAATCGAGTCCCCAGCAGTCCGACAGCGCCGATTCTACTCGATGGGTGGAGCTGCGACCGCCACGATCGACCTCGGCTGCACAGCAACAGCGCATGGCAGCATCACCCTCTCGTCAGCGCCGCTGCCATCCTCAAGCCGAGCAGCCTCGAGGCACCAAACTCACCGGAGCCGCCTATGTCGTCGTGTTACGCGGGAGCGATGCGGCGGTTGGCAGGTCTGACCTGCGGGTGAAAGCGGGAAGGCAAGCGGTGAATCCTTAGTCGCCTCTAGCTGGATTTGCAAGCAATCCTCTGGGCTGTTTTTCGACCTCCTCCCCGGCCCGCGGCTGTCCGACCCCGCGGCTCAATGGAACCCAGCCAGACTCACTCCGGTCGTTCGAGGATTATCAAATCAGACGGGATCGCGGTGCTCGCGAGATCAAACATTATGAGCGGGGAAAAAAAAAAATTCAACGAGCCGGCAGGGTGGACGAGCCGTACGACGGCCTTTCGACGATTGCGTTCAGCGAAAGCTCATGCACAAGGTCAGCTGGGCAAGTCGGGTCCAGACAGGTAGGGGCCGCATGATCTACCGCGCAGATGACGCAAATCAGGGGTTGCCGCTGTGTGCAGGCTTTGCTCCGCAGACAGATCCTGCGACCACCTCTGCGTTTATGCATCTCTTGCGCCTTCTTCTCGAGCCAGCCTCTAACAGCAGTGACGTTACCGATACCGGCGAAGGCGCCTGTCGTCCTTCCTGAGTAGTAGAGCTTGGCGCGACGGGTCCTTCAACGCCCGACTTGTCGTTCTTGCCCGCCCGCCTCGGCCTTCTGGATGACCCTGACGTCGCGACGGCGGCGAATAGAGGTTGAAGCGCATCTCGACACCCAGCTTCTGCACCAAATTCCTGAGCACGAGCGACGTCGACACGTCAGTGAGGTCGCACGGCGATCGCTAACGCCCGAGAAGATCGAAAAAGTTGGTCTTGAGCGGCGACGTCCACGATTCCATGATGAGCACCGACGTGGGGCGGGGATTCGGGCGACTTGCGGTCAAACAGCTTGGGACAGGCGTGGTTGCCCGGTCGTAGCGTGCGCGAAGTCTGAGGACGGCATGACGGCGTCAAAGATGGTCTGCCTGGAGGCGGCGCGCACGCCCTTCTGGTCGAGATGAAAATGCAGGTACGTTCGGGATCAGCGCCGACGAGAATGGTATACTGCCGCTGTGGTGCCAAGGGGCAATTGCACGAAAGGAGGAGTGATCAGCTGTACGTCTAACCAAATTGCACTGAAGAGCTGTGCGAGCCACTTACATCGCTGCTTCTGCGCGTTGACGCGAGCTGGACGAAGGCGTTGACGATGCGTAGACGCCGGAGGCTTGAGGCTGGGATTGTGAGGTGGACAAAGACGCTGTTGACGGATCGCTGGCGCCGACGACGAGGTGGTAGCCACTGAAGACGAGCTATTTGCGCCAACGCGAAGCGTCTTGAGCGTCGTGAGCTGTCGTGAGGACGCTTACTATAGCTGCTGTGTATATGCTAAATGGTGGCAGACAGGGATGATGACGATGGCAACGACGACAGGTGATGGACGCTTGCGGTCGTTATGCAGAGCGACCGAGACCAACAAGGCTGGATTCCCAGTCTGCTTTTCCACTTTTCCGCCGCCCTTCTCGAGTTAACACCCCAACGCCTCATTCGTGCGATATCACCCATTTCGCCGCATCCGTGTTCGATTTTGGCAGAAAGTCTTATGAATCAGCATTCCGCGCTTCAAAAACCAGCCATCCAAAGCCGTGGAAAAATGAGCAGAGGCAGGTAGAGGAGAGTTGAAGAGAGACAGGCGAGAGAGGGAGAAGGCGAGCGAGAGAGAAGGTGAAGCTCGCTTTCCGACTCCATTTGCGCCTCGCTTCCGCTTTCCGCGCGTCTCTTCGTTTCACTCGCTCGACCCTGGCGACTGCGCATCTGGTCGAAATTCACACACTACCACCATCACCTTCCTTTCCATCTCCACCAACATCTCCGTCATTCCAATCGAGCATCGCTCAGCGATCCGCACCACCCGGCAGCGACCCCGTCTTCCTCCAGTCGCAGGTTTGTAACGGTACCGCAGCGTGTCATCTGTTTCTGCTGCTGCTGCTGTTAATGCTGCCGTCGCCAGTCTACACCGTCGTATCGCCTGCGTCGCGTACCGCAAGCCTTTGGCCCCGGACTTTTAGCACACCGCATCCATTGCTGCTCCTTCGTCACGCATAGCGCGACTCGCACGATCCACAATGGCGGCGAGGTTGCAGACAGAGATCGACAAGACTCTAAAAGGTCGCAGAAGGCGTCGAGATTTTGAAGACATGTACGAGCTCCTCCAAAGATCGACAAATTCCTACGCAAAGGAAAGATGTCCGGACCAAACGCAGATCAAAGTCGCCAACGACTGCGCGACCAGATCAAGACATGGCTTCAGAGCAACGACATCAAGGACAAGAAGCCGCCCTCGACAACCGCAACCCATCGAGACCCGTGATGGAAAAAGTTCAAAGCCATCGAAAGGAGATGAAGACCAAAAGCCTTTCCAAGGAAGGCCTCATAGCGGCTGCAAAGATGAACCCCAAGGACCGAGAAAAGGCCGAGGTCACCGACTGGCTCTCTACGCAGGTCGACGAACTCTCCCGACAGGTTTCCAGAATCGCCGAAGCAGGAGATCGAGCACCACCTCAGGCTCGGGCAAGAAGAAGAAGGGTTCGCAAAGGACGAGAGAAAGGCAGCATCGCACCTCGAAACCAACGACCGCAGACTAAGGACATTTCGCGCCTCGAGATCCTGTTGCGCATGCTGGAGAATGGCAACTCGAGACAGAGACCGTGTCCAGACATCAAGGAGGACATTTCGTACTTTGTCGATCCGAATATGGAGGGAGGAGTTTGAGAGTGACGAGGGCATCTACGACGATCTCAATCTCGATGATGGCGAAGAGGCCTTGGTCTCAAGGAGACCGACGACGCAGAGCAATGCGTCGATTCGACCGCCGAAAGGGACGACGTCAGCTTCCAGTCTCAGCCTCGCCGGCGAAACCACGACAGACAGCCTGGCCGAGATCAACAGCAGCAGCGGCGGCAACCACATTGTCGTCAGCAATGCGAACAGCAACACAAATAGCAACAATAACAATGCCTGCCAACAACGCGGCACCCATCAACACCGCCTCTGCCAAGAAGGAAGAGCTGCTGCACTGCCAGTATCGACGGCGCCGATCCTTCCCTGCATCTCCAGCAACGGCGGCACCTGCGTCGGCGAGCAAGAAGACGACCAAGAAGGCTTCTACAGAGCCAGCAGCAGTGCCAAAGGAGAAGGCGGTGCCCACGGCCAATTTCGCGGCAGCCAAGGCGCTCAGCCTCTCAGTCCGCCGTGCTTTCGCCTCACCCGAGCGTTTCGAGTGCCGCCCGCTGCCACCGATCCGATATGCGCAGCTGGGTGGCGGCGAAAAGTCGCGGCGGCTGCGTCAGCACCAGACTCTTCGATCGCCCTCACCCGCCCACGACAGGCATCGATCGCCACCGACTCGGCGGCGGATGCGGCATCCATCTCGACGTCGGCAGCATCGCAAATCGATATCGGTGCGCCGGCGACACACCGGCAAAGTCGGTGTAGACGATCATGAGGATGCAGCCGATAAGGCGCGATCGGCATCGCCGGCGCCTCCGGGCTGACCAGACCCGCCAGCGCGAATGGCAGCAACGCAGCAGCGCTACAGGATGCGACAAGCACGTCGGGTTTCCAACCTGCGCAGCTGGCATGTCTTCGGCGGCGGCGAGCGTGGTGCAGCCGGCAGGGGGCGGAGCGGGTACGGCGGCAATTGCGCGCGGCGGCGCAGAAGGAAGCGGGCACGGAAGCGCATGCCGACGTCGCTGACGGATCTGGTGTCGTCGTTCGAGTCTGCCAAGCAAAGTCGCTATGGCGGGACGGAACGGGAAGCTGGTGCACAAGCTCGAGTCGTCGTTCATGAACGCCCGAGGCACTGGACTCGGACAAGCCTGGGGTACTATGTGGCCAAGAACCCGTTCCCGACGCCGAGTTACTGCCCGCAGGCGCCGGCGAGCGGTTTGGATTAATCCGGCGCTGTATGCCAAGTTTGACGTGGACACGCTGTTTACATTTTTTACTACCAGCAGGGGACGTACCAATTGCACTTGGCGGCCACAGCCTTTCAAGAAGCAGAGCTGGCGCTTCCACAGCAGCACCACCTGGTTTCAGAGGCACTCGGAGCCGCAGGCCATCACGGACGAGTACGAGCAGGCGTGTACGTCTACTTTGACTGGGAGGGCAGCTGGGTGTCAGCGCAAAGTCGGATTTCCGATTCGAATACCGCTGGTTGAAGATGTTTCAACTGATGCCGCGCACTGCGCGCCGTGCTCGGATCGATCGAAAGACGGCGGGCGGTCTGGGCCGAAAGAGTGAATCAATGTTTTGTTTCATCACGATCGCCGTGTGCGAGTGTGTGTGAGTTGGGTGGCGAGGTCGACGAGGCATGCTAAAGGCTGCCGGTATGATGATCTCGGTAGAACTTGCGCGAACTGCACGTCGGCGGGCAGGGCAGCGAGAGGCGGGCAACGCAGGAGAAAAAGAGAGAGCACTTCGCACGCTAAGGTGGGCCGACAGTGATGAGCTACTGTGGAAATCGTTGCCAGGCCTTGACTCGGATAAAGAGGGGCAATGAGCCCATGCTCTTCCTTCCGGGAAATGAGACCAGGTGAGACCAAATCGCGAATCTTAAGCTGACCGAGTTTGCAGCCTTCTCCTCCGGTCTGGGCTTAGGTAGAGTGGTGACAGAGATGCCGTGCAATGCACCCGCCCGAATCGTGTCATGACTTTGTCCGGTCGAAATGCCGGGTCGGATTGAAGGGTCGAGGTGGCCAGTCGAAGCGAGGCACACAAGCGGGAGCAGGCGAGGCAAACGTGATAGAGCGCCTGGCTGTGGTGAGACAGCTCGAGCGGCCAACGACCCGCACACATTGTTCTGAGAGCCTGACTCTCCGGATCTGACGCCTTTGGTGATCTTCGACGCATACAGATCCGCGTTCCTGGATCTCTGTGTGTCTCTCTCTCTGAGCTCGCATAGCAGCTGCTGCTTTGACCCAGACTGCGGGATGGCCGTGGCATGCCTGTTTGCGATGGTCACTGGGCGATACCGTCCAAAAAGCGAATCGCAGCGTGGGCTGTTGGAGAGAGGGGGTCAGGCGACTCTATTTCGCTCTTTGCACCCTTTCTTGCTCATTTCAAACTCAGCCTTAGACAGGCCGCTTGCATTTCTCGGATCGATGCGCGCGAGCTTAGTCGAGGCTGTGGGCGAGTGTGCGTGTGGAGAAGGGCGACGAGATGCAGGGGTGCAGCTGTCAGATCTATCTCTGCCTCTGCTCCGATGACACCCCTGACTCCGCTCCTGCTCGCCTCATGCCGCAGGTTGAGTGCGGAAAGGGGACGCGGGCACAGCCGAAAGGCTGCTGCTGCGAGCGCTGCAGTGCACCTGACCCGTTCCCCAGCGCTTGACGACAGAGGTACCGCTTTCCCATGCCTGCGTCGCTATCCCTCCCTCCCTCACTCACCCATCTCGTCATATCGCTTCGCACTGCAAACTTGGTCCCGGACGTCTTGCTAACTCTTCACCCTTTGTCTCCGACCTGAGCTCCTCCGACTCGGTCGATCGCCTGCATCTCGTCGTTGGCTCGCTCTCTTCCTTCACTTTGTGCGTTTCCCAGGCTCAAGAGTCGCCATTCCGTCTTCTAATTCGTCGCATTCTCGTCCGAATCCATGCCCGGCCGTTGCATTCAAGCATAGCCTTGTACAAGTCCACACCTCAAGACGCTGCGCCTTTCGCTCTCGTAATCGTTTCGGCGGTTTGATCTCACCATGTCATTGCGGTTCGCCATGAGGTGATCGCGACGGTCCCGGTTCCTCGACTGCTGCCAGCAAATCTGCATCCCTTTGATACCAGCCCCGCCACCGCCTTCGTCCCCTCCCAGCATCGGACTCCGCTTCTTCGCAAAGGTAAAGCAGCCACCTTTCCGAGGTTCGTAGATCATCGTTGAACTGACGATCTTCCACACTTCCGGGTCGGGAGGTACACATCTCGTCCAGGGCACAGCGCACCGGCTGCCATACGGCAACGCCCGTCTACCATTTTCACTGTTGTCCTTTTCCTCCGCCTTTGCTGCTTTCTCGCTCGAGTTCGAGCGTCGACAATGCCAACACTGCAACCAGCTCCACTCCACAACAGCCGTACCCCCATTTTCGGTGCGTCAGCGATCCGTTCTCGTCGCACCGCAGCTACGCCGACTCGAACTTCGTGCACGCCCAGAACGGCACCCCGTCTCACTCAAGACTGTTTGGCCAGACACGTCGCTCTCCGGATCCAGATCGGTCACCCTCGAGCTGCCACCAAATCCGCCTTCGACACGCCGGAACAGCGAGGATGCTCGAAGAGTTTCGCCGCCTTCGATTTCCGCTGGTCTGCTCTCTCAAAAGCAGTCGACGACGCCCAGCCAATGATCCGTCTGTCGTCCAAAGCACGCCGCGAGAAAGTTCTGCTCACATCATTCGCACGCTTCACCATAGGACATTCGGCTTACGAATCGGCACATTCGCCTACTTCTATTGACTTTCGATGCGTCGTCCGGGCTCTTTCCACTTGTTCTCCGAGCCCTCGCTGGCAGAGACGCGATGACGACGCAGTTGCTGCGGCGCATCGGACCCCGCCGGTCGGGTTGCCGTCAGAGTGCTTTGAAGACCGCATCGCGCTCTATCCAGAGCCACGTCTCGCCGGTTGCCCTCCTTCCCTTCGCTACCGCCAGCTCGAACAGGACAGTGTCGGGTATGCGCCTTTCAACGGCGACAACAGCGGCAGCGGCAGCAGCAGTCGCAGCGGGTCGTACTCGCACTGATCGGTTTCCAATACCGCCCCTACGCGGCATGCGAGCAGCTACAGCGAGGCGGCGGTGGTGGCAGCTTTTCGGCCGTAGCGACGACTCTATTATGCAGACGGCGTCGCAGGCGCAGCTGGCGATGCTGCAGGACGAGTCGGGTTGGAGTGTCTGGCCGAGCGCGATCTGGTCCGGCTGATGACGGGCGCGCACCAGTCCAGATAGCGACGCCGCCGACGCAAAGGCAGAGGGCGTGCAAGTGTTGGAGGAGCTGCGACTGGGAAGCGGCGTTTGGATAAGGCGCGGCGGGCGATGCGGTCGATTCGAAAGCCGCAGCATTTCGAGCTGAAGGGTCGGCCTGGCGACAGCGCCAACAGTGTACAGGCAGGAGTCAGCAGGAGGGCGGGCAATGGCAGCTTCACAAGCGGAGCGACGCATGCGCAAGGTCAGATGAGTCTCAACCCTGCCCCCCCTGGCGACGACGAGCCGCAGGAACAGGGAAGCGGGAGCATAAGCAACCGACGGCCTACGGACCGCACTGTTCACTGCCGATCGCGTGCGCAGCAGCACGGTGTGGCGAGCATTGCGCGGTCCCGGATCTTGCCCGGCTCGGGCTTCCGCTCTTTCGTTTCCGGCGACGGCGAGCTGTTCACGCCGCAGTCGTTCAGCTCGAAACCGTCGCCCGGCCGCACCGCGCCCGTCGCCGGCAGACCGTCGAGCAGCAACGACACGCACAGCACCGCAAGCAGCTCCACCAGCTGCCACACACCACTAACCACACCGCACACAGCCCGCCGCTGCCATCGCTGCCGCCTCCGTTCCTCGCGCATGCTTCCGGGCTCGACCCGAGCTCATCCCGACAAGTGCGCCGGCGGCAAGCAGAGCGAGTGCACAGCTGCATCAGACGCTTGGTGAGCGTAGAGCGCCGTAGCGGGTGGCGCGGAAGGCGTGAGTGGTGTGTGGGGTGAAGGTTTGGGAAAAAGGAGATGGTAGGATGTTGACGTCGTTCTTAGCGTGTACCGTGCTATTGGTACTTCAGGGGAAAGCATGGCTTCCGTGCGGTGGTGACAGCCTCTTCAGCGTTCCGCAGCGTGTGTATGTGCTCTTCCGGTGATAAACACGCCCCTTTCTCTCTCTCTTGACGGGGCCACAAGATGGGGATTGTGCTGTTTCGGTATTGCACATGCTCCCTTCCTTGTGGGGAAGGCTGGGTTTATGAATCTGGCGACGCGTGCTCTGTTTGGGTCGGTGGTGAGGACAGGGTCTGGAGCTGGGCGAGGGAGGGCGGCGTCCGGGTCGTGTGTGCGTGCGTGGGTTGGAAGGTGCATGTCCAGGCGAGCGTGCGCGCCAGACGGCGCGCCGCCCCAGGCGGGCGATGCGTTCCGCTGGCTCGGCGAGGGCGCGCGTGGGTGTGGCCGGTGAGGGCAGGGGTGGGGTGGACTGAGTGCATGGCGCTTCGCGATGAGCGGCGCGCTGGAGGTGGGTCGCCCTCGGCAGGCTACGACGCGCGCGACGGTGACGCCGCCAACAGACACCTCGACGGCAACCTCGGTCAGCATGGCGTCGACAAGTTGCTCGGCGTCCATCTGCGTCAGGTCCAGCACGTCGCACGCGATGCGGACCAGCTGCGCCACCGCAGCGCCCTCGCGCGCCCGCGCCGCCTCCATCGCGTCAAACACGACCCGCAGCGTGCGCCCGTGATGCCTGTTGCCTGTAATGTGCAGTGCACGGTGAACGGCGCCAGGATGCGCTCAAACACGGCCTGCACCGCACCGCGTCAGCCGCAGTCGACCACGATGCTCGCCACCGCCGCCTCCACCACGTCCGCCAGCGGTTTGGCGCCGCCCCAGAGGCGGTGCCAGTACTGCTGCCCACCGTGCCCTCCTGGTGCCGCCTGCACCACGGCGTGGCCTGGCGATGCTCGCGTGCACCGCGCGCGTTGTCGCGACAAAGCGTGCAGTCCGAGGTGAACGCCGATCGCGGCCATGTCGCGTTGCTCGCCATGACGCCCCTTGAGCGCCGTCATCTCGGCCCAGTCGGCGCGCACAGAACGTGCAGCACAATGTGGTGGTCGAGCCAGGCACTGAGGAACTCGATAGCGTGCTGGTAGCTCGGCAGCACCGACGCGAGCAGCGACGATGCGTGAATGCCCTGAGCTGCGGTGCGGCCAGCAAAGAGCGTCTACAGATAACCGAGCCTTCAGAGCGCGCGATGCGGCCGTCCCAGCCTTCCGGCCGACTGCAGGTAGCGGCGCGAGAAGCTGCAAAACGACGAGAGCGTCGTGATCGTGCTAGGCAACAGCCCGAACGTGTGGTAGACAAACAGGGCGAGTGGCGCCGGACGAGACGAGCGCGCACCCGATCAGCGACTCCACCATGTCCGGACAAGCGTCTTCCTGATTGTATCGCATGCCTCTGCCCGCCTTACCGACCATCGCTTCGCTCACGTGAAACGCGACATCTCCCTCCCCCGGCATCACCGTCTCTCGTGGACGAGCTTGCCTCCAACTTGCCCAACCACCGGCGCCTCAAACCTCCTAACCCACAGCCGGGAACTCTCCAGCACCGCGCTATCGCTCCAACTTCAACCTCTCTCTCGCCTCCTTGAACAGCCTCTCCTCACGTTCGTCAGGATCGCCTTGTTGGCCAGATGCAGCTCTAAGCCGGTGCGTTGCAGATGCGTCGTGAACGTGTATGTCGTCGCCACAAAGCTTGAGGAACGTATCGCCGATGAAACTCGAAGCGTTCGTGGTCGAACAACTGGTTGCCCGCAGTCAGCGCTCGTCAGCGCTTGCAGGACCGCATCGGTGTCGAGCTGGCCGCAAGAGGTCGCGGTTGCAGGCGTCGGCGAGGAGCAGCTGGTCGTAGCGCGTGAGGACGTGATGGAAGCAGCAGCAGGCTCGAGACTGGGGCGCGGCGGAGATGGGTGAGGCGCGAGGCACGAGGCGCGCCGGCGATCAAGGACGCGGCCCGAATGGAGAGGACAGATGGTTCTGCACTTTGGACAGCTTCGTCGCCCGAGCAGAGGCGAGTCGGCGCAAGCTCGGCGGTCAAATACCTGCGGCGGATGCCGCGTTTGGCGAAGCGACGCAAGAGTTGTGGTGTCGGCCGCACATCTGGAGATGCTGTGAAAGGTACGTGGTGCCGTCGACCGTCGTCGTCCGTAATGAGTGATGGGCGAGTTCGAGAGAGGTCGGTTCGGACGCCTTTGAATCGGTACACTGCGTGAGAATGACAGCCGCTGCCGGGACGAGGATGCGGCCTTTGAGCTGATCGATGGCCCTGTCGAGGGGTCGTGAATGTAAGCCCGTAAGGAGTCGGAGGTCGAGGTGAGATCGGCGGCGTTTTCCACTTTTACCGACACCGCGTACTTTGCAGACAGGCACAACCGGTACAGCGGGCTTCGCCGGTCTACTCTTTCCTCACCGCTCTTTCTGTTCTGTCCTGCGGCCGACGATGGAAGGCGAAGCGAGTAAAGCGCTGCACCGACTCAAGTCCCTTGCTCAAACGCCCAGATATGTTGCCGGCACTTCTTCCATACATCCGCGGCAGGACGGCAGCTACGAGGAGCTTTGTGGTCGGCAGCGGGGCGTGCGTGAGCAGCATCACAGGCTGGCATCCTGCATCAAACTCGTCCAGAGCGAGGTAGGTGGCATGATAGTCAACCACCGCCTCATCCGTGTTGCGTAAAAACCTCGCCCATCCGTCCATCTTCTTCACCGGGACATGGATCGGCAAGCCGCTGCCCCGCCAAGCTTCATGGTGAAGGTTCGTCGTGCCTGAGTCAGCCGCACACACGACCTTCTTTGGCACCAGCCATCAGGTACTCGTCCAGATCTCCAAGATCTCAGCTTTCGGCAAGCTTTGAAGGCGGCTATGCGTTTCGCCTGCTTCGTTCGGATATTATTCGCCCGACTCGACGCTGCGCACCGCCGACGTGCTCGGCAGCTCCAGAGCGCAAGAGAAGGTGTTGGGTGCAGTAAGGCCGTTCGGGATCGCATCGAGCTTGGTAATACGAGCACGGCGTCCTTTGGAGGAACTCGGAGGCAACGTGGCGGCGTAGTGCGAGATGAGCGTCGGAGCGTCTTCCGGGAAGAGGCGGGCGCCCGTGCTGGGCCTGTAGATACACTCTTCGCTCGCCGCAACTTCGTCGGTCTTCGATGCGCAGCTGGTGCTGCTACACTCGTCGCTAAGGTAGCTCGCATCGTGATCGGCGTCGGCAATGTCGTTTATTTCTCACTTTGCTCGGCTGGTTTCAGTCTGAAAGCGTCTACAGATGGCTTGCCCGTGCTGAAGGTTGCCGGTTCCCGGCCATGATGATGAATCTGCTCTTGCTTGGCACGTGCGCGACCACGGATTACCGGAGGAAGGAGATGTAGCGGCTGAAGAGATCAAAGCGGATGACGAGGTTGGCAGCCTGAATGTCAAGGCCTCTTCGGCGATGGAAGTGGCGACCAGCAGGTTGGTCGGGTGTCGGCGATTCAAGACTTGCACCTGGTCGTGCCAGTCCATGCCGAGCGCCTCCGTTGGCCGAGAGCTGTTTCGTGGCCGAGCAGGAACTCGGGGTGGATGAACTCGAGACCAGGGACACGTTTGATGAGCTCTACCAGCAAGGTGGCCGTCTGGCCTGCGTTCTGACAAAGATGATGGCGCGCAAAAGTCTTCCGCGCTGGTCTAAAAGCATTCGAGTTGCTTCCCGGATAAGGCGAAGCACTTGGGCGATGCATTGCCCTCGTCGTTGATAGAATGTCGGGAAGCGAAGGCGATCGCATATGCAGGAGGATGCGTTGGTTGAGTTCGGTAAAGTTGGTCGACAGATGAGCGACTGCTAGTCCCGGGGCCTGCAGACCTGATCCGGTCGTGGTTGAGATGCAGGTGAGTCACTGTCGTCGTCGGAGCCATCTTGATCCTCGAGACTTTCGAGGTGTGACATGCCGGTCGGTTTTTGCAAGCTGATCCAGGATCCAGTCGTCAGCGACGAGTTGGCGCTTGTCGCGATCGATGCTGACCCATTTGCGCGCGCGATCGATACTGAGCAAGGTAAGCTGTGCCAGAGCAGATCACATCCGACGGGCCCTAGATGACGGCATAAGGTATTCGGAGCTTGGGTCGTACTTCCTTCTCGAAATGTGCTGTAGGCAGGTCGAGCTCGGCATCCTGGTGCAAAGCAGGGTCTTTGCCAAATTTGGCATCATCGTCTTGCTAAGGGCCGACGTGTACATGCTATCTAGAACATCATCGAGGGTCGGAAGGTGGGGTCGAACTCGATGACGAGCTGATCGCTTCTGCTTTAACCGCGAAGATCCTGCAATGCTTGCTTGATACAGTAAATTCGGGCATGCATGACGCTCGGAAGGTAGCGGAGGCGTTATCAAAGCGGCTGGTAAAGATTGGGCTTGCGGTCATTCCAGCAGCAAATACCTTGGGGATGCCCATGCTCGGGAGCGAGCCTGTAGTACTTCATGATCTTAAAAAGTGATGATTTTGAGCTTACGATGGATCTTCGTCAAAGATGAGCAGATTGAGATCTGTCATCTTGATGAAGCCGTGGATGAGGGCGTCGAGGAAGCATTGGGCGGTGGAGACGATGACTTGATGCGACCTCGAGAAGAAAGGACCATTGCGGCTCTGCCACCGTTTATCGCCGGCTGCGCTTGCCGCGGATGAACCTTGAGTTCTCGTAGAGCTTGCCCACGGAGAGGTCCGAGTTGCCGGCAATGACGGACTGCTGGTGGACTTACGTACCAGATTGACGAGGAAGAAGGAGACTTTGCGCCTTTTCGGCGGCGAAGGTGGCGGAGGCTCGCGGTCATGCATGCGATGCAATATGTTGCAGAAGGAGAACAGAGATGAGTGTCTTGGCTGCTGCCGGTGTCGAGGCAGACGAGAACGTTGCCTGCCTTGCCAGCTCGGCGAGCTCAAGCTGGTAGGAGCGAGGACGAAGGCGAGCTGATCGGAACGCAGCTGATCGGGCGTCCACGGCCACCGAGCCAAATACGGTCTATGATCTTTGGTCTTTGTGCCGTCCGCTGGAGGAGGATGCCGGTGGTGAGTCGAGGAAAGCGCTGCAGCGTCGTGATGGACAGAGGCGAGCGCATCGTGACCTCGGTCTGCGTTCTGCATCGTTTGGGCATGGTGCCGGCAGCCCGCAAGGGCGTCGGGCGCTGTTCAGCTTTTCAAGAGGGCTTGCCGCTCTGAAGAAGGAGGGTTGTGTCCGAACTGCGATGGGGATGGCTCTATATTGCGAAGGGATCATGCAGGTCGGAGCACGCAGCAAGAGGTGCGGAATTGTATAGCACAACGGTCGCTCAAGGGAAGATCCCCGACCGACATCCGCAGGACCGTGCTGCATCCAAAAGCTCGATCAGGCATCAGTCGAGAATATCTGCGCACATGAAGGCTGCGCCTGGAGATTGGCGTCACCATGCGCAGCGAGCTTATTCGGTCAGGGTCATGAAGTGGGTTGGTGATCGACGGTTTGACTCCGGCTCAGCTGAGCAATACGTAACCGAACGAACAGATTATATTACTTATATTGTTTGTCATTGATATGTGTAATTTGTCCTTATTATGACATTTTATCTATCCCACCAAACGTGGTCAATTAAAAGCATCGTATTGAAATCATCAATTAATAGATGAAGATTTTAGAATTGAGATCATCAGTGGAAAATGATACACAAA
>JAGSMV010000066.1:0-35985 GCA_029286815.1 Troides helena
CTGCCAGCGAGCGTGCGCGGCATGTTGAGCCCCGAGGATCGTTTTCGAGCGCAGGAGCGAGCAGACGCTGGATCGGGCCCCTGAGCCAGGCGCCAATTTTGGTTCCGGATCGGCAGCTTAACCGGAACGGCGCCGTTAGGACTCGCTTCTGTGCGGCAGGCGTCGGTCCGGGCTGAGCCTGTTTCACAGGCAACGGAGCGTCAGGGATAGGAGCACCCGCCGCACCAGGCGCCGGAGCACCGCGCGGGTTGTGTTGCCGCGCCAGGGTTTGGCGCCAGCAGCAACATCCACAGCGCCAGGAACAGGGCAGCACCCGGGCAGCACCAGCACCAGCACCAGCACCAGCACCAGCACCAGCACCAGCACCAGCACCAGCACCAGCTCCAGCACCAGGGCGGGAACGCCAGGGGGCAGGGCGGCACCAGATGCCGGAACAGCACCAGGGGCAGGGCAGCACCGGGAGCAGGAACAGCACCAGGTGCGGGGCAGAACAGCAGAACGGCGGGAGCAGTGACAGCATCATCGGCGAGCAGAACCTTTCACCAGCAGCAGCAACACCGGCGGCAGGGAGGAGATCCAGGGGCGTTTGCACCACCTGCGGCGGGATCGCTGCACTACCAGAGACCAGGAGCGATCACCTGAGCGTGTCCTGCTGGGACACCACCATGAACTCGTGCTGCTGCTGCTGCTTCCAGTCCATCGAAGCGCTGCTCGAGCTCTGCCTGACCATCCTGAAGCCTTCCGCCACCAAACATGTCCGGCAGTACGCGCGGCTGAGCCTGCCGCACCGTCTGTTGCTCGCAAACTGAACGTATCAGCAAAAACCGCATCAAGCCGACTCCACACCGCCGCCCCTTTTTTTTGCTTACCTTACCTTTCATCACGGTCGATGGTTTTCTTCGGACCCGGGCTGCGCATCCTGCATGGCGTCGATCTGGGTTGCGCGCACATGGCGACTGCTGCCGGGCGATCTTTGCTTGAGCCTCTGCCCCGCGGTCCGGAGTCCAGCTCTGCCCGGCGCATCATGCTCGTTGAACCCACTCCTGCGGACTCAGCTGCGACCACCACGTTGTCGTCCGCACGTTGGCGTGCGCAACAGGCGCCTCCACCTTGGCGCAGTTAGGCGTGCAGCCGCGAGCTGTGCCGAGACAGTGCAACCGGGTGCGCCGCCTTGGTCGACGCAGACGATGAACAGCGACGTTCCACCACATGCCAGCGATGCTCGTGCTTCCGGCATACCGCCACTTCGGATGTGTGGCGACGAACGGAGGAAAGAAGCAGTGAATTTGAGAGGTGCCAGCGTGCTCGACACAGGTCACAAAACGGCAGATTGGGACGAGCTTCATCCTGAAGCAGCCAGAAACACCCGTTGACGTGCAATCAAGACGGCCCAGGATATTTCTGCACAAAGGCTCCGGAAAGGGTTGGGAAGCGTCGAAAGTGGTCTAGAAGAAAGATATGGTCGTTGGTGTCCATGAGCAAAGGGACGGCGACAAAGCCAGCCGAGAGCCTGCACATCGCGCGATGGGGCCAGCGGTGGGCAGGATCATCTCACCAAAGCCTTCATCTCCCGGATCTCTCTCAGGCGTCGTTTGCCAGGCAAGCCACCACGAGCAGATCGACACCGGCCGCTGCGGCAGCTGACATCCCGGCTTGCTGCTGGGCTGCAGCCCTGGCACCCTGGGCTCCGGAGATGAAGCAGCAGGCGTCACGAGCGCGGTGGGCTCGGCTGCGTCGGAGTGGATCAACGCTGCCGGTGGGATGACCATCTCGGCGCTGCCGAAGTGCGGCTCTTTCGCAACTTTGCCTCGCCTCACACACCGCCTTTGGAAGCGGAAGTCGGTCCGCCACGTCTGGCGCCGTTACCGTTGTTTTGCTCGCCGTAGCCCCGTCGAGTGATTGCGCGAGCAGGTTGGAGAGGAACAACAGCACACGGTGAAACCCTCCCCATACCACCTTCCTTATCGACGCCGCAGGACCGACGTTGCCACAAAAGTATCACCACCCTGCGTGTCCGGTCCGGCGACGGCGGGACCCGCCATAACCCGGAATCCAACCCTACTGCTCGAGCTGCACTGCACAGAGTCGGCACTAGACCCGCTTCCACACGCCTCTCGAAGTGCACCGAGCACCACCCGCAAATGCCACCTCTACATTGAGCAAACACAGCGTGTGCGCAACATATCATATTCGGATCCCTTTGCGCGCGCCTCTGTTGCGCGCGCGCGGCAGTTGGGCGCAGCGCTGGCACCTGCCATCAGGCGCGCTGCCATCGACTGGGCTTCAGATGCTGACTTACCTTCACGGCTGAACGGGGCATCTGGGCAGAGGCGGCCAAGAGATCCAGATTCAGCGACTGGTATTGTAATGATGCAGCAGTGGGTAGAGGGGGCAATGCTGCTTCATCATCAAATTATCCACTCCGGCGCGTCCTGGTGAACTCTACGCTGTCAAAGGTGGTGTTGGAATCGACGCCCTTACGGGTCCACGTGCCCCCTGTGTGGTGACGACACGGAAGGCTTTGTGTCAGCGTTTCGTCGGCCGATGGATGCGGGCTTTGCGCGGGTGTTGTGGGGGAGGGAGACGGGGTGAAGGGGAGGCTTACAGTGAGGTCGAAACCGACGGGTTCGAAGGCCGCGGAAGTCCAGCACTGACGTCTGCCGCGTCGCGCCTCCCTCCGTCTCGGCGTCGATGGGCCTCATAGCGGCAGCGCGGCCGTTGGCTCTTCGAACTCTAGCCGCCCGCAGAAACGTCAGAGACATCTCGCGTCCAGTCGGACCAGTTTATTGACCTGGCCCCTATCGCTGGTGGTACTTACTCGCCGAGCTCTCCTTCTTACAGAACGTACTCAAATCCACGTCACACTCCAGCATAAGTGTCAGCGAGCAGCTACTCAAACAAGCGCCTCGGCCGTCACTTGAATGGGGAGGAGGAGGAGGAAGGAGGTTGGACGATACCTGCAAGCTCATCACGAGGTTGGCGGTGCCTCTTGCGCCCTTGGTCGTCTCGTGCTCGTCCGGGGAGGTCACATGACGAGCTGGCGTGTTCTTCGTGGCACGATGTGCATTTTGAGCTTGAGCATGAGCGTGTGGTCCGCGTCCGACGGCACCAGCTGGGTGACGCCGATGAATACGCTCGGATCTGCGACGCGACTTCTCGTACCGCCGTGTCAAGGCCCGGGTTCGAGCCACGATGTTTCAGGTCAATCAGCTTCGTCCCGGATTTGTGCCGAACGCGTGGACGTTGCGCAGACATACCGGCGTGGTGGATAGTGGGGCCTTGCTGACGTCGAGCAAGGCGATGTGAAGATGCAGTAGTAAAGCTTCGAGGTCAGTCTTGTGCGAACAGTTGCGTCAAGACTTGGATCCGACTTCCGAACGCGTTTCAAAGCTTCCAGTTGCTGGGCGTGAGCTGTCTGACTCTCATTTCCACACCCTCAGCCTTGCTCGGTTGTGTGGCATCTTTCACCGGTTCGCTTGCCGGTGCAGAGCTGCGGGTGGTTGAGCAGAGATAAGGATGACATGGACGATGCAATACATGGGCAACGGCGATCGAAAGAAGAAAATGTTGCTGAGCGACACTGCCTCTTGACCTTGCGCCGGGTACCTGCGCTACCAGCTCCCCTCCCAAGCTCTCGCCTCGGCTCCTCCACCCGACCTTGGCTCGCCAAGATTGCTCGACACTGCAGGAACACGGAGAGGCTCTAGAAAACGCCGCTCTGGTGAACCATACGGGGTTCGGGGCCGATACTGTGGCTCTCTCGACAATGCGCGCTCGACCCGATCCGCTCCTGTCCCGGTCGGTGTGCCACGTGTGCTTGGGGAACGCGTGTCAGATAATGGTTGCCTGCGCTGAGCGATCAGGACCGAAGTCATGGAGACATCGCGCCAGCTCGAAGGTAGTGCTGAGCTCGGGACGGCGCTGCGGCTCGCGTGCTGTCGTCGTCGCTGTGCATCGGGCGCGGGGCTGTGGGGGTGTTGTCGCGCCGGCCCAGCTGGCGGCATGACCAGACAAAGGAACCGCATGGACCCAGGGGACTCGAGGCGCTGCGCAAAGGTCCACCCATCCATCCATGAGTCGTGCGCCAAGCCTCTGCTATCGACCTGTCGGGAGCGTACAACGTTGTCCACTGGTGGCGGCGTGGGGTATGCGGGAAACAGTACTGTCGGCGATGCCCGCAGCCAGGCAGAACCAAGGTGGTCGGCGAGACTGTCGTACTCTCCTCCACCTTACTAGATCCCTCCCGCTGTACCACTGACGCATCACTCCTGGGAAGCGGGGCATCGTCTCGAAGCGCGGATGACTGGAACGCGGGTGCGGACGTGGCCACTCCCGGAGTCGCGCAGCACTTGCAGCAGCGGCTCTTTATTCACTTCGTGCAGGCCGCACTCGCCAGAGCCAGCGCTCGCAGGCAGCGTTCGAAGGGCTTTCCGACGCTCCTTTCGGGAGGTCTGTTGTCGTGTCTCACCGGGCGCTCGTGCGCGGAGGGTGGGAACCTCGTCTACCGACTCGCCATCAACGGCGCGTCGACACGCTCGACAGTGGTCGTAGAACAGCCCGCTTGGCGGCGAGCTTTCCTCGATCGAACCGACTTGGCCCGTCGCCGGGCCACGATATTTTAGATGTTCGCGACGCTGTGCAAGCGCTGACGCCGACGGGCTGTCAGGACTCATGTACGCTTCTTGTCGGGAAATCCTGCACGGCGTGATGTGCGATCCTGCTGAGCTCGGAGGGCGGCGCATTTGCCACCGATGCACTCGTTCTGTGAGTTGCAGCACCGCCTCGTCCCAGACTTACGTTGCGTCCGTGTTCGGGGAGCGCTCCAGGACCACCGCGCTGCCGTCCGGCGATCTGCACACATGGACGGCGGTCGGCGGCCGGCTGATAGGACAGCGCCCGAGGAGTCCTGCCGTGGGCTCGCCACTGTAGGCGTGACCGACTCAGCGTGCCTCGTTCGTGCTTGTCATACGCCTGGCGCGGCTCCAAGAGCAGCACACTTCGGGCAGCGCACGATCCACGCAGCCTGCTGGCGGCGTGACGTTATAAGTCGCTATCGCCGCTCTCCGCCCGGTGGTGGCACCGTAGACTGTACGCGCGTCTACGACCCAAGAGGGGTCGCACGCTGGATGCCGCGCAATGCCGCTACTCACCTGCACCAGCCCCTCGTCGTGCTTTGCGTCATTCCGCCCATCGCCAGGCATCCCTCCGCGCTCTCAGGCGCCAGGGATCCCCAGAGGGCTGAACTCAGGCTACAGACGCGTCGAAGCGGCATCGGAAGGACGATGCGCTCGGCGATCCATCCTCGGCGGCGATCCACTGGAGTCGGTCGTCGCTTTCGTCTCGCGCAACACTCGCGGCCGAGGCTGGAAGTGCGTCAGAAGCTGGCTGCCCAGGTCAAAGTCGGGGCTCGTCGCCGTGCAGTCTCGATGCGAGGCGCGACGCGGCCAGACGCGCGGCTGCTGTGGAGGCTCGTGTCGCGCGTCGAGCGGCTCGACAGCGTCGTTTGTCGGCATGGCTCCGGTGTCGACGCATGCGACCGTTCCAGCAGCGGACAAACACTCTGTCGGTGCGCCCTGGGAAGGCAGCAGAAGCCAGTGTGGGCGATTCAGAGGCGCGTGCCGTGTATGTATCTGCTGGGCCGTTCAGCGATGACCACAGTGTCGTACCATGCTCCGCCGTTGCGAGGCGGACAGGCGGGCAACAAAGGCGGCGGGCTCGGACCCTTCTGAGAGCGAGTGCGACATCGGCGTGGCTTTGGCCGCCAACGTCCAAAGGCGCGCAGCTGCGTGGATCAGACCAGACTCTGGAAGCACGTTGTGCCTCGACGAGCCAGGGAACTCAGCTCGCGGACCGGCGTGCGGGGGCGGGCTCCAGGATATCGTGCTTGCGCTGCCATCATCGCAGCGGACGATCCCGCCTTGCGCAATACTTCGGCTGACGGCGTTGCGCCCCGGCCATCCTCGCCCAGGGTGGCCCACCGTCACGCCGCCCTCAAGCCAGCTGCGCCTACCTGCGATGAGCCGAGAGAACTGCGAGCAGGAGCCATCGCTGTCCCCTCACGCGCCTGCCTGGTCAGGGGGGGCAGGAAAGGGCGCTTCCGGGCTTCATGGCGTATCCGGGCAGCGATGGAAGCCCGCATTCCCGACCTGGGTGGGGCGGCTCATTTCCCTTCAGCTCAGGAGGCTGTCGAACGTCTGAGCCAGCTGATGCGGCGTGAACCGCGCCACAGTCTCAGGCAACAAGGCAGGGCCGAGCCGAGGTCGAGGCTGTCGATGCTCCATCGTGGACGAAGACGATCAGGGGAAGGAGCCGGCGTGGGAAGGTGAGATGCTCGACCTGATGTGAAGACGCGAGCAGGGGAGGAGCGTCCGCCGGACGCTCTTCCCGCAACTGTGCTGATCCAGACAGGTCACAGAGGAGAACAGCGCTGTCCAGGCAGACGGCTTTGTCGTCGGACCAAGATGAGACGATGCGCAAGATGGGCGCGTCAGGGCCTCGCGGTTGCATTCCCGAGCGGCAGTGATGCGTGCGCCGTGACGATGCAGTGAGCGTGTGGCATGGGTCGCCAGATCGACTACATCGTCGTATTCCCTTTGCTCCGCTTCGTCGGAGAGAACAACATTGATCATGCGGGTACGCTGGCAATATTCGGGATCGATGTCGACTTCCACAAGCGGCGCGACCGAGGTGGCGCGCGACGACGACAGAAAGGTTCAGCTGATCCAAGCCTCGACTCGTTCGTGGTCGAGCTGGCAAGCGAGATCGCCAGCCAAACGCCACTTGATGACCAACCACGCGAGGCCGCGCGCGCCAGAAGGCAACTGCTGAGGCTCGGAAGCGAAACCGAAGTTCCCGGGCGACTCGGCGACAGAGCTCTGTATCCGCAACAAAGTGGTTCGAGCTCGATGCTGCGGGGTCGAACAGCGGAGCAGCTTGACTGGCGACTGCGAGAAGCCAAGCCAGGAACTGGTTCAGTCGAAGATGCAGATGCGGACATGTCCCTCGTGCTGGTGCAGCTGGCACAACGACGCATCAACTGAGAGCTCCGGGAAGCGGGAGACGAAAAATCCGGAGCCGTGGCCGAGGCCGGTCTGAAACGTGCTGAAGCAACCCATCTGGCAGCTGAAGTGTGTCGTGCCCGGCGACTACCAAGCATCAGCCTGTCAACGGCACCGGATGCAACCTACCAAGATCGAAAAGACTGCTCAGGAACTCCGCCTCGACGGTCGAGCAGATGAAGGAAGCGGCTGGATGCGAGATGGCTGCCATCACTCGAGGCTGCCGTGCCCCTTCTACCGGGAGCGAAGCAGCGGGAGCCTCGAGATCGGATATCGTGGGCCGGTCGCAGCGTCAAACGATGCAGGGGAGCACAATGAGCGCACGGTACATGTACTCGGAAGATCCCACCGCCGATCGGCGTCTTGCACTCAAGAGCAGAGTTGATACGCTCGTGGGGTGGGAAGTTGCTCACAGAGCGCCCAGCGAAGGCGTTGACGTGCGCACAAAAGGCGCAGCGATGGCGCGGACCCGGAGGAAGGAGCGTGCGGGCGAAGCGATCTCGGGTATGTAAAGCGCGACGAGGAAGTCCTAAGCGCCACCTCCGAGACGAAGCGGGGGCAAGGTGTACGAGGAGGAGGAAGAAGGGGAAGGGAGGAGGATGGCGGGAGGAGGAGAGGCAAGTGATGGCTCAAGCTATGGTCCGACCGCCATAAGGGAAGAGAGATTCTCTGAGCCGCGGAGTCGACGTGCAGATCGAGCACGAGGCGGAACGACGAAATATGCCCTTTCGACGCGAAGCGTGCTCTCGCGGAGCTTCGGCGCGGTTCGCTCTACGCCGTACTCCCGACGGTAATGACTGACGGCGTCGCGCCAGCAAGTACCTGCAAGACCAGAAAGTTGGTGGGTTTCCTGACCAGGCGGATATGGAGCACCTCAAAGTAACCTCTGGTGGGGTACGGATGGCATCTTATTGCCTGCGAGGGCACTCGACAAATTTGGCACGAGCCGGGATCTTCACAGGAACCTCGACCGGTTGTCCAAGGAACTCATTGGTGACAGAGGCGAGCAGGGAGGAGGACTGAGGAACGCTGTTCGGTCCGCCTGTTTGGACTGAACAATGTTTGCAGGAGGGGCAGAGAGGAAGAGTGTTTGTTTCGGTGTTGTTCTCCTCGCTGGCACTGTTGAGAATCGCGCCACAGAGCAGCGACAACGCACCGGATACCTTCGGTCACTGTCAAGCCCTTTTTACGCCGACTTGCATATCATGCAAGCACCTTTCTGGCAGAAAGGGCATGCGCTCCACCGAGATCAGCTCACCGCAACGGCGTCCTTCTTCCCACGCTCTCGGCAAGGGGTTCTCCTTGCGTCCCATGCGAACAAATCCGCGGGAAAAGGCGGCGGATCGTCGACCCTATTATCCGCCTCGACCCTGTTATTGTGTGTAGGAGAGCAGATCGCTGTCGAGCTCCGCCACTCGAATGCATGCACGCCGTCGTCTCTCGCTTCGACGCGCCTCGTACCATGTAAAGCAGGGAGGCAGAAAATGGAGATTGATATGGCGCGTCAGTAGGGCAACAGGTACTCGCGCCTCCCCTTGTGCCGCTTTTCTGCATTGAAGGCATTCACATAGGGTTGGAGCCAAGTGTTGAGCTGGACGCAGACGTCGAGGTGTCGTTCAGTGCAGGAGGTGAGGTGGTGGGGCGGTGGCGGCGAAGCATAGCGAGTTCGTTCAAAGTGTTAGATCTACCATGAGGTGGAACCTAACATGATGGGATTAGGGGTTTCGCGCGCATTGACCACCTTTTGGTGTTTGGAGCAAGCACAGCGCAAGGTTGTAAAACGGGCCTCCTCGAATCTTCCTTCGAAGGATCATCACCGTCATCGCAGTCCGTACCTTTTCGCCCCGGGAGACGGTTACACGGAAACTGAACATGGCTGCTGCGATGGACTGAAGCTGATTCCTCGAAAGCTCGCGCACCTTGCCACCCTTACACAGACTGCTGCTGCTGCCGCTAGCACCATCCACCATGGTCGCCCGACCGCAGGCCGCTGAGTGCTCAGCCGCAGCTGCAGCAACTCACCTCTTCGACCTCGATGCAGATCAGGGAGAACCTGGAGCAACTCGGTCCCATCATCAAGTCATCGTATTACGACGGGCACGCCAGCAAGACGCCTTCACCGCCACCTCAAAAACTTTGTCCGCAGGACAGCGGATCAGCTGTAGCCGATGCCAACCACAGGGTTGTCGCGCCGCTGTCGATAAGCTGCTCAGGTGTGCGCTCGAAGGCACCGTCACCTCAGCACCGCATCGGCGAGCTCAACCAGGATGGTAATGCAAGCCGGCGGCGCATCGCTGGGCAACAAGAAGAGGCAGCTCCTCCAGACGCAACACCACCGCCACGCACGTCAACGACGCCATCGCTTCGCTGCAGACGTTCTTGCGCGTCTGGACATGGCCAACCGCGTCGACAGGGCGATCAGGACAAAAAGTACTTTGCAGCGCTGCAGAAGCATGCAAGAGCTGGAAAGCGTGCATCTGCGCGGCCTGCTCCGGCACGACTTTGCCAAACACATGATGGAAGGCATCCACAGATGCGCACCCAAGTCAAGGCCGCGTGACGCGCGAGATGAAGGAGTGGCTCTACCGGGTGCGCGAAAAGTCGCGCACCGTAGGCAGCTCGCCTACAGGCCATGGAAACTGCCGAAGCGGTAGCGCGTCAAGGCGCAACGCGATCCCCTCCTGCGGCTCGCCAAGGTCAACTCGGCCATCGAGCGCTGGTGGTCAACGAACGCACAGAGCACAACTTTGTCGACAACGACACTGTCTCGATCGACTTCCGGCCAGCTCTACCGGTACATCCCACATCTGACGCGCTCGATCTCTGCGAGGCACGGGCGATCATTACCAACAAGATCGGCGTGCGCGAACCAACCTGCTCTTGAATCAAGGTTTGAACTTTCAAGTCAACAGCAGCAGCATATCAGCGCACCAGCACCGGCGGCGGCGGCGGCGGCGGTGGTGGTGGATCGGCTCACGGCGCTGCTGGAAGAGATGGTGGGCTTCTTTTCTGGTCGAGCACCACGTGATGCAGACCACACCTGCCGGCTTCGAGAGAAGAGAGCAGGGTGGACGATCTGTGGGACACCATGTGCAGCCGCGTCGTCGACTCGATTCGCCCCAGCGCTGCGCGACTGCAAGGACACCAGGTGTACGTCTCTGCCAAAGGCGTGCATCAGACGTTCATCCAGACGCTCGAAGGCTACTCGTTCGCCGTGACCAGCTGAACGCGCTGCTGCTGACGCTGTTCGAGCGCTACGCCCACCTGCTGCGCGACCGCTTCAGCCGCGACTTTCAGCAGGCCATGGCCGAGACGCAGCACGAGCCGATGGTCGTCTCCGAACGCCGACGAGCTGGCCAAAGGTGCTGTCTGTCTGCTGGCTCAAGCCGGGCGACGATGCAGTACTGCGCGCGTCGGGCTTTCCGCTCGCTGCCGTTTTCGCCAGACGTATCCGCTTTGTGCTGCATGGACATGCGCAACCTGATGGACCAGTACTATGTCTTTCGGACGGCTTTTTCGTTTGCCGCCAACCACCGCGAGATTGACGAGATCCTGAAAAAAGTCGCTCGACGAGCTGCTCATCCACCAGGTCAGCACGGGCATCCCGCCAAGGTCGCTCGACAATACCGCCGCAATCAACCTCTCACCAGATCCGCGCAGATCGTCGTCAACCGAGCACTTTAACCTGGCGTGAGCTCGAAAAATACTTGCGGCGCTGCGCGGGCCGCACGGCGGCGTCAAGGCGATCGGCGCCAAGCTCGAGCTCGATGCAATTAACTTGTGGCGACGCTGCATCACGCAGGGACAAGATCAACGCGGCGTTCGCGGCCAAAGCTGGACCAGTTCTGGGGATCGCCGAGTACGATCTGGCGTCGGCGGCGGCAGTGGCGGTGGGCGGAGGCGGAGGCGGAGGAGGAGGGGGCATAGTGCGTGGTTGCAGGACACGCTCGACTGGCTGCGGACCATGATGGAAGCGTGCTGGTCATCACTGCCGGAGGCAGTCAAGGCGATCGGTGTATACGGCGGCGTATGCGCATCTGGCACATAACATAGTCGAGCGAGCGCGCTGTTTGCGGCCGACGCGGCGGCGCACGTCGCACTGCAGCGGGCTTGCGCACGCTCTCTACCGACCTCAGTGGCTGGCGCGCGCCAGGCGGCGGCCGACAGCGTGGTGTCGCGCCCTGGACGCCCCGCCAGCTGCTTGCCATCGTGCTGAACGACAAGGTGCTGAGTATACGGTCATGCTCCAGAGCGGCAGGATTCCGGGCGATATGAGCGCCGTGAACCTGGGCCGCCGTGCAGCCAAAAAGACTCGTGCAGCTCTTGGAGAAGCTCGCGCGGCCGACCAGAACCCCGCCGTCACGCAGGACTCGGTCAAGTGGCAGAGGAGAAAAGGCCCTGGTCAGGATCTCTTGGCTTCGACCGGTGTCGTCGCCAGAAAGTGAACCTCTCCTCCTTTTCGCTGGTCGGGTCTTGGCCGCGCGAGCAGGGCTGAGGAGTCGTGGGGGAGTGCGCATCGAGCGCCATGTCGAAATGGCAGCCCGTGTCCAGGACAATTTGAATGAGAAAAAAGAGGGTTGCAAACTGAAGTTCTCCATGCTTATGCTTGTGGAAGGAGCGCCGGCATCGTCACCCCCTCCCCCTTCTCCTCCTGTTCTGCCGTGTGATGGCCAGGGAACAAATCCACCCGCGATCCTTCAACACCCTCTCTCTCTCTCTCCTGTCGACCTCTGGCACACTCAATTTTCCTGCCTGGTAGGATCCGGAAAGAAAACCAATCCCGTGATCCCTCCAACACCCCCACTCATCCTACTCTCTGTGTCGCTCGACCCTACTCTCAAGTCTGTCTCTCGCCCTCGCTCTTTAAGCAGCACCTACCCCAGCTCCCCATTATATTATTCCGCCGTCAGAAGGTCTTTTTCCCGTGGAAATAAGAAGAACCCCCACAGAGACAGTAAGCATCCCCAGGCACTGCACCACGGCACAGAGCTGGACCTCCAGAACACACACACCCCATGCACGCATACTGTACAGTACCTTGCATCAGGCTTGTTCCAGGCAAAGCCTCTCAGCCTTGTTTTTTTCTTGTTGAGACAACAGCGGCTTCTGCTGCGCTAGGGGCGTCTGTGTTTTGTTTTTTGTTTTGTTTTTTCTGGAGCGATGGGCGTTTATGTCTAAGGCTGGGCCAAACTGAAATGACTGGGAAGAGGGGGAAGAGTCGATCGCGTGAGCAGAAAGCTTTTCTTTTTTGGTGCGTCCCGCGCCATTCTCTCCAACCCACTGCACTTTATTTTTTGTTTTTTGGCTCGGAGGCCTGGGTGGGGCAGGGCATCTCTCTCTCCTCCCTCTCAAGCTCACCCCGCATGCCACCTGCACCCACATGCACAGCACCCACCTATCCCTTTCACTCGCTCCCAATTCCACATCCGCCACCCGCGCTTTAACCCCGTGTCGCGGGCGTCACCGCCCGTAAACGCACCACTGCCATTTAACCCCGATGTCGATGGGTGCCGCCACGGCTGCGAACGATGGCGGCTTGTAGCCGTCGATCGTGTTGTCCGACGTAGAGGACGAACGACGATGACGACGATGATGATGATGATGATGGGGAGGAAGTGGAGGACGAAGACGAGGTGGTGGTGCGTTTTCGGACTGGGACGGCTGGTCAGGCTGAGGCTGCGGCTGCGGCTGCGCAAGCCTGGCGGCACCTTCATCTTGGCGGGCGGCTGCGGGGCGTCGACCTGCGGCGGACGTTGCGCTGACAGGACTGGAGCACCCTGCTGATCTGCGATGCCGGCCTGGTCGAGCCATTGTCGCAATCCTCGGCATCTTGCTGGCTTTGTCTGCTCTTGACCTTGCTTTGCCTCTGCGTCATCTTGAGCGCCCGGTTGCTGAACGTCGGCCTTCTGGCTCGTCTGCTCGTCGGCAGCAGGAAGGCTGCACGGCGGCCGCCGAGCCTGCGCTCGCCCGGCGTTGTAGAAGCCCAGCAGAGATACACCTGGAGACTCTTGGCATGCCGTACTGCTCGTAGTGCCTCAGCGCCGCCTCCAGGGCGATTGCTGTTGCGCGCCTCGTAGTCGTCGTGCGCCAGAAACATCGCGCCATGGTCGTCGCCCGCACCTCGTCGGGCGACGCCGCGAACGCCGCGGCGCAAAGGCCATCCTCGCAGCATGCTCCGACCCGCATCGAGCAGGTCCGCACGAGAACGACGCTGTGGTGCTGCGCGGTACGAGCAAGCCGCGAGTCCGATGCGCAACGTGCAGCAGGCAGCACGTAGACGTTGGCTAATCGTTGCCATGACCAGCATGGCTACGAGCAGCGTGGCGGTGCGGAGCAACATAGCTCTCGAAATGTCCCGACGCTACAGCGGACGTATGGAGTGCGTAAGGAGATGATACAGGTGGCGCGCGCAGCACAGCACGTGACGCTAAGTGAATTGGCTGTACAGAAGGGTTTGGGCAGCCTGTCGAGGTGAAAGCGAAAATCAAAGAATCGCTCGTATCAGCCAGTGTCTTTGCTATGAGTTAGTCTGAGTGGATCGACGCGCTTCCTCGAGGGAGGAGAAGGCATAGCCTTCCTTTTTATCCACATCGTCGAGCGGGGGTGAGACCGCCTGAAAACCCGCTTCCCGCAAGCTTGTTTGGCGTAGCCATTCGGACGCTCGACCGCTGCTCACCTGGTGTATCCGGTGTAGCGTGCGTGCGCTCACTGCTCTTTCTATCCGGAGGACAACAGAGGTACAAAGGGAAGCGGCCTGTTCCGCCCGTGTTTGCGCACGAGCATCAAAGCCGAAACGCGGAAAATCGAGGGCGAACGTGGCGCCGCACCGAACCGGAGGAGAAACGCCTGGCACGGTAGCAAGAAAGATGAAGACGCGGCGTCAAGACCCGAACCCTAATGCAGATCATCCGCGTGACAGGCCGGGCAATCAGTTTAGCTCGGTCACCAGTCCGGCGCTCGACGGTTGACGCATGGGTTGTCTTGGCAGGCGGCAGCCTCACTACCGAGCAAGAAGATACGAGTCTACAGCACGGGCAGGTGATCGAGGCGAAAGGAGAATCGAAGATGGAATACGAAGAAGGATCAGGATGAAGGATGAAGGAGGAAACGGCGGAAGGGAGGATGGAGGATCTAGGTTCCGGGGATGTGCCCTCAAACTGTGTAGTGCGCAACCAAAGTGTGAGGTTTATATACTATTAGCAGCGATCCAGAAGCGAAGGGTGAAGGTCGAACTCGGTGTGACGGGAGACGTAAAACAACGGTTCCGGGATCCGCCGACCGCACATGTGCTCTCTTGCGGCCAGTCGAGCTTGGCAAGCCCGGGCAGCGTGACGGAACAAAGGGAACCCGCAGCAACGAGATGAAGTCGCCATCGACCGTCGTCAAGCGTGCTCGTCTTCCTCCATTGTAGTCCCACCAAAGCCTCGTGAAAAAAAGTTCAAAGAGCCGTCAAAGGCCTCTTTAACTGAACATCGCTTCCCACTGTGAGAAACAACGAGTTCCGACAAAGCGGTCCGAGTGGGAGGCGATCAACCCGCCTTTGTTCGCGACGTTGGTGCTGTGCTGTAAGCGCATCAACGATCGCTCTGATGGTCTCCCAATCGCTTCACTTACCCGTCTTGATCGGGGAGCCGCTGCTTCGAGTCGCACGATGTGAACAGCTGTTGTCAGCAAAAGCCTGTTGCGGAATCACATCCAAGCCGCGGTCGTAGTTGGGGATGCGCATTCGATGCCTGCTCCGACCCACCTGGTTGTCGGCAGACCTTCTTTTCGACGACGGATGGTCTATGCGAGCAAACATCCGTCAGGCACCTCCGTGGTATCAGTATTGCAACTCAAAGCACCGTCAGATTGGTGACGCGCGATCGTTCTGGTGTGCAGTCGTGGTCACCAAGCAAATCTCGCAAAGCCAACTAACGGATTCGCACTGACCCATTGCACGACACTGGGTCGATCACTGAAAGACAGGAATGCCGATTAGAGGAACTGAGTTGCTGCGAAGACGACGGATTTGATTGAGGAAGTGAGGTATATTCCACACGGATGTTGGGGCGCACACGCGCGTGTCCTGCACTACAAAATAGCCTAAAACCACTTGGCCGAGCACCAGTCAAGCAATGCAACCACAACGCTTGCGACGGTACCGCGACCAGACGCTTGCGCCTTCCTGCGGGACCCACGACGCCACTATGCATACGACCAGCCTTGAAGCCGCTCCGCCCAGGCCGCGAGCTCCGTGGCCGTATTAGCCCTAAACCTGACCGCCTCACCGCCGCGTCGTGCTCATCACCCTGCTGCTGGCAGACACGCCGAACCAGCGCCGCCACCGTAGTCGTAGCACCTGAACCCGGCGTTCCGAGCTGGCTGATCAACGCGCCGACCTTAATCATGCTCAAAGTCGTCCGGGCTTAGCGTGACTGCATCCGCACCGCCTGCGCCGGTGAGCGGTGGCAAGCGGTCGGGCACCGGCGACTCGGTCTTGTTCTTGATCAGCTCGAGCGCCGGATGCGACACCTCCAGCGACCAGCTCGGCATGGTTGCGGCGGATAAAGCTCATAGCAGCTGCGCGACGACATCCGCGCGTTCGGCCTGCCGCCGCCATAACCAGCAGCGTCTGTGCCGACTCGGCGATGGCCGCGGATGCGTGCCGCACCGACGTTGCGGCTCGGCGTCAGCCTGCGACGCGACGTGCGCGATGAGCTTCTTGCCCTCGCGCCGGCAATGTCGACCGGCAGAAAGCGGAACGGATTGGGCGGGCGCTCCATCTTCGGGCTGGATGGCGACAGTCGCGCGTGACCACCAGTTATCGGCCTTACGACGGCGTGCGTGGATGACAACCAGGCAGGAACGCCCACCGGTGACGTGAGCCAGAGTGTTCGGCCGGAACTTCGGCGGTGGGAGGATCGCGGCCATTACTGGGAAGCGTGAGCGCGGAGGCGAGCACAGGCTTCGAGCGCCAGCCTCGAAGCAACTGGCGCCGATAAGAGCAGGGCCGAGCAAACACAAAGGGGCTGAAGCGCGAGGGCGTCGGCGCTGCCAGCGATGCGTAATACCGGCACGAGGAAGGCGACAGGCTGGCAACTCCTTTCGCTCTCGTTGACCGTATCGCCACCGCGCTTTCGATGGCGCCGACGAGTCCGGCGTCGAGCGAGTCCGAACACAACTTCACCGCCATAGCAGACGGACGGAGAGCACGGCGACGATGGCGATGGACCGGATGACGCCAGTGCGGATCGAGCAGGAATAACGGGGGCAGAGACAGCAGCATATCACCAGGGCAACAGAACCAACGATAGCAGTGACGCCGTGCACCTGCATGCTCGCCAAAAGCATCACCTGCCCGGGCGCTGACCACCACTGACGACGGCGGCGGATGATCCTGGAGCGGCCGGTTCCCCTCACCTCCGCGTTTCGAGCGGCGCGGTTCATGTCTTGGACCAGGCCGCCCACCTTGTCCTGCTGTGCGGGCTCGTCAATGCGCAGGCGTGCGTTCGTAGCCGATAGGATCTGGGGATACTGCGCGGGAGCTGTCGGTGGTGGAAGAGATGAGGAGGTGGTGGATGCAGTTGAGAGACTTGCGACGGATGGCGCCAGCTTGGAGGAGGCTTCTTCGAGCAGGTCGCGCTCGTCTTCGATCCCCGCAGAGACGGATTAAGGTCTTCGGGCATGCCGCGAAGCCGCACGGACCGCAGGGTCGATGAGGCGTACGTGCAGAGCGACATCGAAGATGAAATTGACCAGCGCAGCCAAATGAGGCAAATGCCCACAGCCTGGTGGCACCCACGATGCGTTCGGAGAGCGCCGCTGTCTCGCCGGTCTCGTGAAAGCTGAGCACCGAGCCGGGACCGGCCGCCTGCTGTCGTGCACCGCCTTGGAAGAGGTGGGAGGCGAGGCGGGGTGGTGACCTTGAATCGAGAGCAGTCGAGGTAGTGGGCGGCAGTGATGGCGGGAAGCCTGCTGGCGGTCCATGCGCACGGCGAGCGTCTTGATGCCGCGGAGGGGAGAACAGAGTCCATGGGGTGAACGCGTTCCGATCGAGTTGATGGTGAATGCGATCTGTTGCCGAACCGTCGCGGTCGCAGGCGATGACGCCCGCCATGAAGATCGTGGTGGCGGAAGGTACTTTGTGCCCGGAGTGCGTGAGCAACGACCGACGCGAAGCTTCGAGCACTGGGCGCATGAGGTAAACGACTTATCATGGTGTTGTCGACGACGACGATAGCGTCAGGCCACCTGGCGGCAGCAGCATCGCTGGATGTCGCAGATCTTGAGGCAAGGGTTGGTGGGCGTCTCTAGGAGCACCATGCTGACTTTGCCGGTGCGGCCAGCGGCGGCGTCGTGGCTGCGCTGCTGGAGCATCTGCTCGACGGAGGCGTCCGGTGGTGTCGACGTGGTCGGTGTGGATGTTCTGGTGCAGGCAGGTAGCCGAGGAGACGGTTTGTGCCGCCGTACAGGTCGTCTCCGGCAATGTTGCGTTCGCCCGACTTGACGATGCGGGTGATGATGACATCAGGCGGAGCCATGCCACTCGAGACGACAAAGCTATTGCTGCAGTTCTGGAGCTGGCAGAGGTGGTGCTGGGCATGGGCGGGTAGAAGGGGTTACCGGAACGCAGTGAGTAAACTCGGCACCAAGCAGGCCTTGAAGGTGGCGAACCGCATGTAGATGGGCGTGGACGAGAGCCGTACTGGTCCTTGTGGTTAGGGTCGTCGACGGTGGCACACTGGAGTGGCCAGCGGTAGCCGGTGGGAGCCGCGATCCTTGTGTGTGCAGACAAGGGAGTTTGAGTCGACATCGTTGCGCCAGGTCAGACAGTTCCGGGCGAGGTGAGGATGGACGAGTCGAGCGATGCGACAGACGAGCGACATCCGTCACTGAAAGGGTGACAGTGGACGCCTGCGACGATGCGACGCTATGGAAATACGAGGAACCAGTATTACTACGTTCTGCAAGACGATGCGTTGTTATGACACAGGGTGGCGGGTACGGTGTGAGCTCTGTGGCGGTCGACTGGCTGATGGTGAAGCGAAGAATCGTCGCTTCAGTGGCTCGGACGAACGCCGATAAGAGGGGCCGAACGCCTTGTTTCGCAGAAGCGCTTGGTTGGCCGTGCAGTACAGTCGACGCCTTTGGCGTCGGCAGTGCGCCGGGAATTACCGCCGCCGCCCTCTGAAGCCTCAAATTCCAGTTTGAAATTCAACTCGACCGTCGCTCAGCTGCAGCTCCTCCTCGCCTCCTATGGCGTGCTTGCCTCTGTCCGATACATCGGTATCCCAGCAACCACCCGATCGCCAGACTTTTCAATCTCGGAGTCGGACGCTCGAGCCTGTCCAAAGCTGCGCTTCCACTTTTTTCCTGTACCTTGGCGCCCGAACAACACTTGCTTCCTTCTTCCCCACACACCTCTCTCTCTTCCTCCACGCCTCTGGCGCTACCACCTCAACGCTGGCGGCTATATCTTCACATCCGTGCGCTACCGACAAGCGACCCGGCTCACGCCGGTTGGCCGGGACACCGCTGCCAAAGCCGCCGAAAACGTTTGTCTCGGCATTACTACGCCGCACGGACTCGCCCCCAGCGCACACCAAGCTGGTGCCCACGCTGTACCTGCCCACGTCGTCGATCGTCTGGAACGGCACCCCCGTCAGCGGGCAGCAGGGCTCACGCGTGCTCAGCAGCATGCGGGCGCATCAGCCTGAGGTACAGGCTTTCGACGCACGCGCTCGGAGGCGCTGGATAGTGGTGAGTAGTCTGTCTGCCGCAGCACGGGTCGCCGAGATGCGAGGAAAGGACGAACACGCGCATCCACCTTCGCTGGAGGAAGGGGTGAGAACAGCCCAGCGATACGCTGGCCGATGTGGCTGGAAAAAGAGCCGCCGCGCATCTGTCCGGCGGATGCGGAGTCCTGGGCGGGTGGCGCGGTCGGATCACTCTTTCCGGCCAGCCGGCGTTGCACCTGCAGCAACAGGCGAGAGCTCTTGTGTCCCTCCTTTCTTCCCGCCTGGCCGCATTGTCCGGTCCGCCTGTGGCCGCCGGCGCGCCCTCCGGACGCGGCGCACAGTTCGTCGGAGGACGTGTCGAGGGCCACGGGAGGCGGGAGGTGGAGCGACAGCTTTCATGGGGTTCGATACCGTTTCTTCTGTGCTCTTCCAGCACAGAAGGTCGAATCCACTAAAACATCAGTAGTATATGAGCTACATGGCTTCACCGCCCCGTTCCTCGGTCGTCGTGGCGACTCTCTGCACCCTCTCTTTGCGTTCCGTTGCACGTATACTGACGAGGATTTACCCTTGCCTTCCTCCAGCCGCCGTCCCTACATTATCGCCATTCTTTCGTTCTTCGACCGCCAACCTATCCACCTGATCGCCTCTCTTCCGTCCTTTCTTTAGCACCTCGACCCTGGCGTGCTCTTGCTTGGTGCCGCGGGTTGGGTTTGGGTCTGGGGTGTGTGAAGGGAATAGCATCGTTACGCCGCCGTCGATCGTGCTCAGCGTGAGCAGGACGCTGTCGCACCACACGCCGGACTCGGCGTCTGCGCTGAATGCAGGTGCGCCCAGGTCGGCGACGCACCGCCAGCACGCACGGCGCCAACCGCAACCGCAGCACGTTTGACGGACGCGCCGGTCGCCAATACCCGCGCGTCTTCTCCGAACTTTGTCGCCAAATTACACACACGGCCCCGCCGCCGCAGCAGAAACTGCGGCGGCTGGAGTTGGCAGATGGCGGTGGCAAGCGTCGCAGGCAAAGGGGCGTCACCTCCCAGCGCGAAAATGTGCGTACTCGCCGATAGCTTCCGCTTCGTGGGTAGACTTTCCCCACCCCACTCCGGCTTTCTGCGTGGGGCTGCGGAGCGGAGAGGGTAAGAGGTGCAGGGGGTTGGGAAAAGGATTCAGGGAGGAGAACATGACATACTCCACCAGTTGAAGCGGTCGGAACAATGTTAAGTGTGTGTTCACATCGAGAACCAGTAGTGGAGGGAGTTCTTTTGAAGATTGCGCGTATCTTCTCAGCGCGCGCCCAACCGGTACACCTTCCACTCCCACTCTGAGTTCGGGCAGGTCGAGAAACGCAGAGCTGGCGGCAGGGACGGAAGAGCAGGCAAAGGAGCACACCGGAACTCAGGCCTCGTTTTGAAGCGGCAAAAACCGGCATGAAAAAATGGCGCTCTGGCATAAATAGCGGCGGGAGGTATATATGTGCTGCCAACAAAAGCAATGCAGGAGTCTGGCCACGTCGTCAGGCACGTTCCTCCCGAAAGGGGGCAATTCTCCGGAAATGAGTGGTTCTCGAGAGAAGAGGGATTCAAAATCAGTGCAGTCGAGAAATCTGGCATAAAGTCGCGTAAACGACAGAAACCATCCGGCGAGGAGAAATATGGGCCGAAACGGGCTGGTTTAGCGTGTGCAGTCGTGCATGGTATTAATGTCGGCTTGACAGACGGAATGCACGGCATATGCAAAGGTGGAACGCGTGGTGGTGGAAGGGAGGGTGGGATTGTGGGCTGTTGGAACGCGCGATGGTGTTGGAGAACGGCGGTGGTGAAACAATGCGGCGTCAGGAAAGGAAGGTGGAGAAGCGCAGGGCGTTTCACCACTGCTCGAGCTGGCGGTCGAGTCCGGCTCCGCATCGTCCGCCTCGCACTCGCTGCGACGTCGACTGCGCTGGCTTCGGCACCCGTTGGACGTCAGCCATCTCATAATCGTGCGCACCATCCTCGTCATCGTCGGCAAACGCGGTGGTGGTGGCGGTGGCGGGAGCAGGAGCAGTTCGAAGCGCGTCGAAATCCGCACCATTGGCGGTGGGAGCGGTTTGGACTCTGCTCCAGCCTCTGCGCGAGGTGGACTGGAGGCGGATGTGCGCTTCGGCGGACGCCCACGATCCCGCACGCAGCGGATCGTGGACGTTTGTCGACGTGCGTGTGTAGCCTGATTTCACCCGCGCCCGGATGCACGCCACCCCAAATTCGCCAGCGTCGTCTGCGTCTCGTCATCCACGCCTCCACCAGCCTGCGAGCCGCCGCCCGCCGCCACGTCGCTGCGTCGCATCCGCGCTCCGAGCGCAAAACGCAGTCGGTCGGTGCGCAAAGTGCTTCTCTTCACCTGATGCACGTACTCGCACGAGCACTCCGCCCCGCCGTGATCGCCTTCCGGTCGTACATCCCCCTTTCCACTCCCGAGCAACAAGCAAGAAAAGCTGGAAAGTAGCGGCCTGGCCTCCGGTCTGTTGCCCTATCGTCCTCGATGCCTCCTGGCGGTGATGGAAGTGCACAATCGTCTCGACTTCCAGAGTGGGAGGCAGGTGTCGATCTGGCGGTGCCGTGCACGTGGGTTGGGTGATGTGATGGTGTCCAGCGTGGCGGTGCGGATGCTCATGTGATGATACAGTGAAACCCGAACGACGTCTTTTATTATCAGCGCAGACGCGTCAAAGTAATACTTTACGCGTCGACACGCGCTCCGAGCGCCTCGCACAAAGGTTTGGATCGGTAACCCCTCGTCGTCACGGCTGCACCACTCCTCAATGCTAACACCGCCAGGGGATCCATGTCGGCGCGGCGATCCGGCGAACGGATCTCCGGTAGAAAAGCAGTCCTCCCTTGGAATCTCATCGCGGCCATGTGGATGCGTCAGCGCCGGGGAGATGAGCGACGATCCGGTAGAAAGAAATTTAGCATTCGTTCTCGGGGAACAGGTGAGACGGAAGGATGAACACGGTATGATGGGCACTCGCTCTAAAGGACGGGTTGAACGGCTCGCGGGTGGTGGAGCGCTGTCGATCTTCACGGCGGCTAAAAGGCGGGGCGAAGCATCGCTGACGCCATTCCTTGCCCTTCGATGGGCAGCTCACTTTCGCCCAGTGCCCATCTGGATTGACGAGGAAGGATTTCGGTCAGACGGGGCGCCTAGACGAGCTTTGAAAAGTACTTTCGACCACGACCTGGGGACATTGCTCGTCCGAAGGGAGGCGTCGATCTTGAGCACGTACACCTCGCCCTTCTGCACAAAGAAGCGTGGCGACCAGGTTGCTCCGCTCTCCTCCTCTCCTTTGCAAGCGCACGCTGCCTCTCTTCCAATAGCCGACTTTGTTCCTCGGTAGCCTTGATAAGTTCTTCTCCTTGATGCCCTCGGTGACCCAGCGGACCCCAACCTGCGCGACTCGTTCTCCTCCTGCTGCTCCTCTGGATCACCTCCTTCTGCGCAAGCATTGACGCTGCGCGCATCAGGCAACAGTTGCTTGCCCGAGCTCGAGTCGCCGCCGATCCCATCGAGTCGCTCCGCGCGAGATCACCGGCCGTCTTTGCTGCCTTTGGTCACCTTGCCGCCGGTGCGTTGGCAGGTGCCGGTAAAATAGCCTGGTCTTGGGCGCTCGACGTCGCAGCTGAGGTCGTTGGCGTCGTTGCGCACCTTGCTCGTGTCGCCGAGCTCGAGCACCATGCGGCCAAAGAGAATGCCTCGCGTACATGTTGGGCATCGTGATCTTGTACTCGCCATCCCTCCTGACGGTCGAGCAGCACTGCGCGACTTCGCCCATGAGCGTGGCCGCCGAGTTGCTGAGGAACTTGACTTGGGCTTGAGCTCGCCGTAGATGAGCAAATTGTTCTCCGGCGACAATGCAGTAGTAGGCGCTGATGGCGGATGGTGCGAGACCCGCTCGGCAATGTAGTAGCCCTGGTGCCGTCGTTGTACTTGTACGTGCATGGAAGAATCTGCCGAGCACGCTGTATCGGCCTCCTCGACGCCCTGGGCTTGAAAAGCAGCCGGAGAGGTAGTAGCGGGTCACCTGGAGTGAACTGCTTCGGGCGACCTCGACTTGCCGGCGCCAAAGATGAGATCGGATGCGACATGAAATCCGTGATGCGCTCGAGCATGGATCGCGGTTCGAGCACAAAGGTGGGCAGGGTGACCTGAGAGGTCCATGCCCATGCGCAGCTGACCGACAAGCGACATGAGAATGCTCTGACTCTTCTGTCGAGCTCCTCGGTGTCGTCGGCAGCTGCTCCCCTCAGGGGACGGTCCTCCCTTGAGGGTTTGACGTGCGACTTGCGCCAGGATGATCGAGCAGCAGACCCATGGTGGCAGTATGGTGTGGTCGGCGTCAAGAATGTTGCTGTGTATTCTGGGAGGAAGGCTGCAAGACTGGACTGCGTCTGACGAAAGGGCGTTGTGATTCGGTGGAGAGAGTAAGGAGTTGTTCTTGTAGTGTTGCACCTAAACGTGAGCAGCGTGGTTCGCCCAGAAACCCGAATCCGCAGACTGCAACGGTCTGCAGGACGAGCTGCTGCGATGCGACGAGAAATATGCGGAGGCAGGGCAGCGGCGTGACGGACGTTGAGCGCGTTCTTGAAGGAGCAGAACAGCGAAATCAGAGCGAGAGATGAAGGTGAAGGCGTGCTGGGTATCCCGGTCCTCGCTCTGGCGTCGATGTGGGCTCCTTCGAGACGACGATGGGGGCGCTGCAGGACAAGATGGGGATGAACGGCTGAGCTCGGACGGGAAAGGCTCGACGTTGTGTTGAGCGAGCGGCATTACGATGTGCGGGCGCGATCAAGGGTCACGAATGCGGCGGATGGTGGGAGAAAAGGAGGTGGAGGTGGTGTGCGGCGCTTGCAGTGCTGACAGCCAGAACGAGGCGAGCAGGCAGAGTGGATCGGTGGGAGCCGTCCACGGAGGCGCTCCCCTGAAACGCGGCGGGCCAAAGGCGAGGTGAAGGCCATCAGGAACAGCTGAGCGGCGCCTCTCTTTCCAGCAGCGAGGCAGCGAGCAGCAGCGTCGAACCCAAAAAAGGTTCAGATTCAGGCGGCCCCTGTGCGTGTCAAGGGGAATCGCTACCTGCGATGCTGACGCAATCAGCTTGGACTGACTCTGGTATTCCCCGCAGCCGCACGTCAAGCAAGCACATCGCAGAGGAATGACGATCTCGGGTTTTCCTGGTTCTTTTTGCACTTTCCCCTTCTCCTCGTCTTGCCAGTAGAGAGGGCTGGAGCACTTGCTCCACGTCCCGTCGATGCTTTGTCTACGCGGCCGTTTATTTTTTACTTTTCGGTATTCACTTTAGTGGGTGTGGTCAAAGCGCAGGCGGATGGAAATGCAGCGATGACGAAACAGCGACATGTGGAGCTTGAGATTTGAGCCATCTCCACGGGCGGCGCCGACTGGCCAACGCGGAGATCGGATTCCCGCCCGTCCGAACCCACCGATCCGCTCCTCTCTCCTCGCGCGCAGCCTTTCTCGCTTTGACCCAATTCTCGCTTTCATCCTGTCTCTTTCTTGGTCCGTGTGTGTGCTCGCGGGCCTTCCAATAATTACTCCTCTTCTTCGCTTTCAGAAAGCCCCTTTCATGTGGTGAGCGCGCGGTCTCGATCCACTCGACATCGCCCGATCTCATCCCTTTCCGACATTTCAGGCCGCACCGCGTAGTCAGTCAATAACAGTCGCAGTATCCGTCTACTCCAAACATGCACTCAGGCCATCCGCAAAGCTTCTAGGCGCAATCCGGGCGACATGCACAAAGAAAGTAAGAACAGAGCCTGCCATCAGGCAGCTGAATAAAGAGGCAGCTTTTGATTGAGATGGGCGTGGACGACAGTTGTGGTGGAAGCGGAACAATGCAATGACTTGGAAGGATGGGGGTCGGAGAAATCAGAAACCGATGATGATGTATGAGTCTGTGTGTGAGCGCAAAGCATAGAAGAAAAGGCCGAGAAAAAGGACTGAAAGACGGCGACGAAGCGAACGTATGTGTCGGACCGATCGATGGATCGATCCGATCGTGAACTTGTCCTGGATGATAAATGGCAAGCAGAGGATGCGGTCAAGAGTAAGTGTATATCGACGTTTTCCCTTCTAGGCAGAGCACGCAGTTGTCGACCAGCTGCAGTGATCCGGTCGGTTAGCTTCAAACTAAAGTCGAAGGGTGGTACCGCTTCCGCGGGCGGCCGGACGTTTCAAAGTGTCGACAAAGTCACGAGGCGAGACTTCGACAATGTCAAAACGAAAAAGATGGAAGTAAAGGATGCGGCTCGAGGGCGCCACCGCCATCTCCTCCATCTTGTACGTGTTGAGCTCCTCCCTTCGCTGCGCCAGCAGCGGCGTCAGTCGGTTGCACGTCACTTGCTCGCCCGTCGATCGTACACCTCGGCCGGCCAGGTCGAGTGCAGGAATGCAGTCGTCGGCAAACGATGGCTTCTTCTTGCCCTGGTTCGGCGCCGTCACCGAGCGCACGGTACAAAATCGCGAGGATCCATCATCAGCGTGGCGACCGGCATCAGAAAGTTCGGTGGTGTCCCAGCACGCCGCCCGTGTGTTGGATCGTCCAGGCGAGATCGACCACGGCGGCGCTTTCCTCGAGCGTGAATCAGCGGGGTCGAGACGAAGCGAGTCGGTCGTTCTGGCACCACCGTCCAGACGCTCCCACTCCGGCTGCGCTGCTCGAAATGTGCGTGCGGGTGACCGATCCGTGCAGCGCGGCGAACCGTGGACGCCTGCGGGGCATCACGTACGGAGTGGCCCGGATGCGACCGGCGAACAGTCTCTCAAAGCCGCCGCTGAGCGAGAGGTCTTGCATCGAAGCCGTCTTCTTGAGGATGTAGCCGCGGGAACAGGGCTGCTTGCGCTGGCCACGGTACTCTCGATACCTTCGCCCCAGTGTCGCAAGCTGTCCGTCTCAAACTCGTCATAGAGTCTTCCACCGCCCAGGCCGCCGGCGGCGAAGCATGGCGGTAGCTCCGAGCAACTCACTGTCGAACGAAGCGTCAAAGGCCCATCTTCACCGTACGGCATCGAGAGCTGCGGAGGAGCAGCAGACACGAGCGGCTCAGAGCTCTGGTGGTGGTCCACGGCGTCGACGTATTGCTCTGGCTCGGCGTAAACCGGTTTCGAGTCCGGTGGGGCGTCCGAGGTGATCGAGCTGATGCTGCCTCCGCTGCTGCTGCCAATTTCTTGCGCCAGCCGCGCTTTGACAGGCCTCTCCTTTTCGCGCACCAAATCATCCTTTGACGCAGTTCTCGCCCGCCTCTCGTGCTCTAGCCTCTCCGTCTCCTGGCGTTCGCGGGCGGCGGCACGCGCCCTCAGCTTCGGCTTGCGCCTGCATCTGGAGCTGATGCTGGCGTACTACGCGTACGAAGCGGCAGGAGTCGTCATGCCGGTGTCGGTGGCGCGAGCGCTCTCCAGCGACGGTGGCGTGCGTGATCGAGGCGCTGGACGGGTTGCCTTCTTGCTTTTGGAAAGCTTCTTGGACTTTGTTTGGATGGCGAGTCATCGGAAAGCGGCAGGGAGGGTGCCAAACGAGTTGGCGTGCATGGCGTGCGCCGTCCTTGTCCTTATTAAACATGTTGGTGGCAGGGAGCCCATGAGCGAGTGACGTATGCGAGCTTGCCGAGTTGCCCTGCGCAGCATGACCAGAGCGCTCGAGACGGTGGACGGTCGGGAGAATGTTGTGGGGGTGGACAGGTGAACTGCGGTTGAAGATGCTGCGCTTGCCCTCATTGTTGTTGGAGAGCGGAGGCGGGTGCCGCGTCAGATGGAGGCGGCCGACAGGCCAGGAGATAGCAACCCCATTGTCCCGGGCGGCGTGCGAGGGGGCGAGGTGGAGCGGAGTTGATCCAGGTGGAGGCGTTGGTGTCCCGGACGAGTTGGGGAGAGCCACCCAGCTCGCGATTGAAGACTGTTCGGCTGACGACGAGCAGCCGCCATTGCCGAGGCCGTTGGGCGCATGGTCTTGAATGTCGTTCATATTGGGAAAACGGCAGAGCCTTGCGGAAGCTTGCTGGACAGACCGGTCTTCTTGGAAGTTTTGGGCGCATAGCCGGGCATGGGAGTGGAGCGTCCGCCATCGACGCGGTCGTCGTCGCTGCCTCACGGTAAGCCCTCTTCGTCATCGTGCCAGCCTGTCCGCGAGACAAGGGTGAAGGTTCTTGAGGGGAACGACGCTGGCGGATTGAGCACGTTGCAGAAGTGTTGATGGATTGGATGGAGCTCGACGAGTCCGGACCGCTGGTGGACGGGGCAGCTGCGCGCTGCGGAAGATGCGGTGGCGGTCCTCGACGAGGCATCCGAGCCGATCGAAGACTGGCCTGTTGGGGTCCGCGGCGGAGCGCCGCGCAAATGCGAGGCGCCGGCCTGCGTCGAGGTTGTGGGTGATGCGCCGCTTGAGGGGCGGCAGCGTTTTGGAGACTAGAAACCGGAGACGAGGTGGAGATGGTGCCACGCTTGCGCTCGGCCGTGAGCATGGGCAGGGGTCTCTCGCGAGGGCAATTGAAGCGGTGCTGCGGTTGCGAATGCGATAGCGCTGCTAGGCGGCGGCAGTGCAGGAGCGGCTGCTTTCGCGCCGAGGAAGCTCTGCGTGTTGGTACACCCCGTCCAGGGACTGCGCGTTGCGCTCGCGGTGAGCCACGTCGGCGAGATCGAGGACGATGCGGGTGGCCTGGGTGGGAACCTGCCCAAATTGACCGACTGGCATGGGCTGACCGTTGAAGCTGCGCATCGGTTGAGCTGGGGAACGCGGCTGCGTACGAGACGCCGGGAAAGGCAGGAGCAACACCGGCTTTGCTGCTGTTCACGGCGGAAGGTGTGTCGTTATGAGTGACCTGCTGTGGCCGTTGAGGCGTCGAGGAGATGCGTCGACGACATACGAGGGTGGTTATCGCGCTGCCGGAAGTCTGTGCCTGTTGTTGGTGTTGTTGCTGCTGCTGCTGCTGTTCCAGCCGTAGAATTGCTGAGCCTGCAGCATCTGCTGATACTGCATCCAGGCGAGTGGTTTGTGCTGCTGTTGTTGCTGCTGTTGGTGCTGGTGGTGCTGTTGTTGTGCTGTCATGTGGGGATGAGTACCCGGGCGTCGATTGGCCGAACGGTTGGGTCTGAAATTGACTACCAAACATGGTACTTGATAGCGATGCTATCGGAGGTGGTGTGGTGACTGGAAAAGGCTGACAGAGAATAGGCTCAAGCCCAAACGAGAAGGAGCACAACGGAAGTGCCAGACAGGTGGACCTTGTCGGAGAGCTGCGCTCGATTGGCGGATGGCACGGCGCGTTGGATGACCAAAGGCGCTTGCGACGTCGGTGTTGAACAGCTCAAGCTCGGGATGAGTTTGAGCTCGACCGAAGGGTCAAGAGAATGTAACGTTGGAGGGGCAAAAGGGCGAGCGTTTGTGATAGACCTTGTTCAGACCAGAGACGAAAGCATTCGAGCCATTGCTGTGTGATCGTGACGAGGCCAAAGAGATGGGATGAGCACCCTCGTGTAAAAGGGGCACTGGTGGATGGTGAAGCGACCGTGATAACGTCGAAGGGGATTTCTGGGATGAGCGGGAGTGACGAAGCGAATGGCACGTCCGTTTGGGACGAAGATGGGAAGCACCGTATGCTGAGATTGGACGAATGCCGTGCGGATCAAGCGCAACGTGGCTGCCGCGGTGGGCAATACAGGGAGAAACTGTAATCTGGGCTCAGAAAGAACAAATAAAGAGACGCCTCGAAGTCTCGTATTGACAAATCCATCGTTGTGAAACTCGGCTTGGCTGTTGTGCGGTAAGATCTTGATGATCGAAGCACAGGAGACAGCGATGCTGGTCTTAGGTAGCGTGGACAGTGCAATACCGGAAAGAACGGCTCACAGAGATGCGAGGTGAAAAGGGGACCAAGGTCGAAGGATGCCGATCCAGCGGGCGTGAGGAATCAGGACTCTGGTGGACCTGAACAGAAGGAAAGGGGAACAAAGGCGAAGAAGGATGCTGGGAGAACAGAGATGGTCGAAGCAACAAATTGGATCGTGACCGAAGGATGTGAAGCGGGCGAGCGGGTGAAACAAAGAATTTAACAGCCGAAGCGCAAAGGGCCTGGAGAGGCAGCGAGGCAGGAGCAGAGGGAGGTGGCCCTTACCGTCCCGACTGCAGGAATCCGGAGACAATAAAATCACAGGCAAGCGAGCCCCAGGAGACCAGGAGGGACAGCGATGTGGGAGCGTGTGTGTGTATGTGAAGTGTGTGTATGTGAGTGTGTGTATGTGAGAGGTGTAGGCTGTTGGATTGGATTGCGACGACGTGTGGGCTGGTACGTGTGGGTTTTGCGCCTCGAGTGGCAAGCTGTACGCTGTGCTGTGCGGTACAGGTACGAGTACGCGGTGCGGTGGGGTTACGTGAATTAATACGTGTGAGCATACAAATAGGCGGTAATGTTGCAGCACAGATGGGGCCGTCTCGAAATTCGGTCAACCGAGCGGCAATAGTGACGAAGCGAAGGCAAAGCAGAGGCGGATTGCTGGAAATTGTCGGTGGGATTCGAGCGAGCCAAGCGAGACGCAGTAAACTTGAGTTCAAGCATTCTGACAGCTAGCTCCGAGGCCGAGGCACAGGCGACGGCGGGCGCGCGTGTGTGAGCGCAGGCCAACAGGGAACTGCTCACACAAACGTCTCGTTCCGGCAGTGGCTTTCTTTAATTTGCTGGGAATTCAAAGGCGAATCGAAGCGTGCGGATCCTGCCGCTGTGATCTGAATACGGCACGTCGGCGGTGTGTGCCGGTGAGGTGCAGCCGTCAGGGTAAAGGCAAATCGAATCCCTGACGCTCTCCTAGCCACCGAGGGATTGCATACTCGCTTCTCGGTGCATGTATGCATCGCAAAAGAGCTGTGCTGCATACCGCACTGCCGCACAAGTCGCCTTCATCGACCTGGAATCGACAATGATCAAAGTGTCCCTCTTCTTCATTTGACGACTCGAGGTACGCAGCGCTAGAGGGCGTCATACCAAAAGGAATGCGGACGTCGATCTCCAAACAAAACAAGACAGTACCAAAGAAGCAGCCACGTCGCCCGTATGCATTCCTCGACCCAAAGATCGCGTCCGCCTCACCTTGCAGCCGGCTCCACGCTCCGGCGCGTCAAGGTGAGTGTTGGTCTTTTTTCGATTCTCTGCTTCACCAGCGAAATTCGCAGGAAATGCGATCTTGGGTCGGACAGTCCGACCAGGCATAGGGTGAGAGCGTGTGAAATTAGCTTTGTAAAGAAAAATTGGAAACCACATGTAAGCGAGAGCAGCGGGCGTTTCCCTCCGCTCTCTCAGCTTTGCTGGAGGGTCACGCGCTGCTTGTCCACCGTTCCACCTCTCGGCGCATTGCCGATCGATCTTATTCAGCCTTGGCGCGCGGCGGTCGCCCAACTGCGGCCTCAGGCAGAGCACAGCGAACAACGCGCAAGGTGGAAATGGCAACTTCTGGAGCTGCGACGGCATGTGTCAGCTGGCTGATCAGCTTTGGGAGACTCGGGGGCAGATGGTGGACAATGTTCGCGTAACCGTTCAACAGAAATTGGATCGATACGGCAACCGCAAAAAGTTTGCCGACTCGCTTTCCATGCGTCCTCATCGTCCGTCGTCGGTCTGGCGCAATGCAGGGATCACGGAGCAGGGCGAATGGCTGGATTGGATCGATCCAGATCAGCAGACGAGCGTTTGCACGCGCAATTAGCTTTGATTCCTTTTAGTCCATGTCCCCCATTCATGCTCGAGTTGACCATATCAACCAACACCTCGGCCAGCATTGTGGGTCGCCAAAGTCAACTCAAACGTTATGCCTTAGGCTGCTCAGTCTCAAGGATCGAGTGGCCTTGCACAGACTGGCTGGGAGGCGGCGTTCGAGCTTCGTTCCCAATTCAATCCGTCGACCGTTGCGCAGCAGCGATTGCTGGAGGTACCATTAAAAACGGCTCAACAGCCTCTCCAAATTCGCCGAAGTGCAACGACGCTCGAGTGGAGACCCGTTTCATACTCGAATGCTTACCTTCTCGCGGTCCTCTTGTCTGCAGCCAGCGATGTCGATGGCTTGTGGGCTTATGACTGATTCATGACATCTTTTCTTAACTATCCGTGGTCAGGGTGTAGTACGACACGTGGCTGGCAGTCTGTGTTGAGGATTGGACGTGGCCGCACCATCGAGCGTCGATGGTCCCCACATCGGATGTTGGATGCCGACGCCTTTCCGCCGCTTTGCGGTGCCACCGCCAGAGTCGCCTCGATGCTCGAAACAACGTACTTCCATCCGGTGTCGCTTTTGCACAGACGGCGGTGCTCTCCTTGTTGATGCGAGATGCAAGCCACCGTTTGATGCGCGGCTGGACTTTCCGTCGACAAGCGGCTAAGGTCACGCCGACGATGGGTCTTTAAACGGCTGGGGCAAAACGCTTCGTGTGTCGTCCCCGCGCGGCGCTGGCGTCGCCGACGTCGCGTGCTGGCGTCACGTTGCTGACGCCGCGGTGCGACACCCTCGGTTGGCGGTCTGCGCGATCACTTGCGTCGTCGGTTCCCCAACCCTCACCCGTCCTGCAATCAGTCTCACAACCATCGTCCCGCACTCCTGAAACACCTTGATAATAGTTGCAAATCGAGTTGACATCTGCGGCCCATAGAGACAGCAGAAAATACCGCATCCCGTCCGATCTGCGAGTTAAGCAGAGGTGTCGCCTAGTCAGTACTGCGGTGGGGACCACGCGGGAATCTAGGTGCTGCAGTTCTCTTTTTTTGGCGTCGGCCTTCTTGGAAACTGGTCACACCTTCTTAGTCCGCCCACCTTTCAGACTGCCAAGTACCAAAGGCTTCTTGAGGATCCTCAATGTGTGTCTGTGATACACTATCTGTTGCGTCTGGCATGCTTGCAGTCGGAAAGTGCCCAGCAGCGGCATCGACCCTCTCCGAGCAGCTCGCTTCATTTATGTGACCCTCATTTCGGTGACCCAATTTTTACTGATATATCGGCCTGGCAACGTCGACGAAAACCACCTCGTCGGTTTTCGAGAACCCATATCACACCCCGCAATCAAATCTTTTAAGGTGAGGCAGCATGCTTGGACAAGATTTCATTGGTAGGCATACGCTCAACACGGCAGACTGCAGTCTGCCTTCACCTCTGCCCATCCCGCACCACCAGCCTTGGCGGGAGCCTCATCGGATCTTCGTGGATCTGTCCTTCCTCCTCGTCCTTGTCGTCTTCTTCTGGCTTGCTGCTCTCCTGATCTGCACCAGCGGCAGGCGCGGCACTCTGACTCTGCACGTTGGTGCTGTCATTGCTTCGTTTTGCAGAGCACCGTCGGGAGCCGTGGCTGAATTACCGAGCGTCGACTGAATCGTCGGCGGCATTCGTGATGCGCCGCCCTCCGCAGTCGAAGGCGAGTTCTCGGTAGCAGCGGCATCACCAGAGGCAGTGACAGCTGCTTCCGACAGTCCCTTGGATGCCTCTCGATCGTCCACCTCCATCGGCTGCGTCGTTGTCTCGGCTGTGTGGCTGTCCGTCGCCTTCGGCGACAAAGCTGCAACCACAGCCGGCGGTGTACCACCTACATCTCCCCTGTGAGCTTCCACATCCCTTCAGCTTCAGGGGGCCTCAGCCTTGGCAGGGGAAGGCCTCCGCCGCCCGCACTGTTTGCCCATTTGCAGCTGCCTCGCCATTGCCTGCAGCGGCGCTGCTGCTCTTGGCGCGCTTGTGCGAATCCTCGTCGTCGGGTCCCCTTTCTTCATCGGCATAAGGTCGGCCCCAGAGAGCTCCTCCCTCCGCTTCTCGGGACTGGATGCCCGGTCGGATCCAGCAGCGGACAAATGCCGTTACGGAGTGCCGAGCTGCCGCCCAGCGCCAGTTCGGGCGCCAGAGAAAGCTGACGCCGAGGCCGCACCAGCCAGACCCATCAACATCCGCAGCGCCTTCATCGTAGTCCTCGTCCACCATGCGAGATGATGGCCCACGCGCGCAGCAGTGGCTCGTGCTGCCGTGCGAGCACGGCCAGCGAAGCCTCGCGTTGAGCTCGTGGGCCGCCGAGCGGAGAGCCAGAGTCAGCGCTTCCTCTCGCGAGCGCCAGAGACGTCGAGGGCGCCCACCTCGTCGTGCCGCTGGGTTAGCACTAGCAGGTCCACCGGCAACCAAAGGGGCGCTGCTTTGCCATTTTGCCCGCAGCACTCCCTCGAGCCGACCAGGGCGAGCTGGCACGCGGAAGCTTGCCGCCTTGCCCCTCTTGCCAGCGGCCGACGGGGCAGGCGAGGAAACGCCGGTGCCGACTCGAGCTCGTCCTTCGACTTGGGCCCTCGACGCGACTTGCCCGCCGGTCAGGCCCGACGTTACGTCCTCCAGCACCGTCGTGGTGCGAAGGAGGACCCTGCTCGCCACCCGTGCACGCTCCCAGTCGAGGGTATTGGAGTCCACGTAGGCAGGTGTTGGCCCTCGTAGAACGCGCCGCCGGTGGGACCATCGTGGCCGTCGGCGTAAGGATGATCGTAGCGGCCTTCTCCGGCGTGGTGAGGCGGGAAGGCGGTCTTCGTTCGTTGTCCGCAGTGAGCGGGGAGGCCCGCAGTTCGTCGCTGACGCAGTCAGGAGGAATGGGCGGAGGTGGTCACTCGTTCGCGGGCCCCTCTCCCGGACCACCGGGACCAGGCAGGACGACATTGCTGTAGTGGTCTCGCGGCTCTTCACGTCCATACACAAGAGGCCGTCCGAAGGCGGGAGGATGCTGCGTTGCTGCCGCCATGCTGGGAACATGCGTAGCCTGCTTCGTTCTTGGGAGTGATGCGACCACCGCTGGCAGAGTAGCCACGGTACAGCCTGCTGCATCTCCTCTCGCGTTCTCCAGCTCGCGTTCCCCATTCAACTCGCTCGCGCTCACTCATAAGGCACGCCCATGGGCCGGCAGCAGTGATCCAAGGGCGGCGGAGGTCCACCAGGACCCCGGCCCGCGAAGGCAGCGGCCCTCGGTATCGCCGCCGTGACCGAGACCATGCGAAGGAGGACCATGGCGTCAAGCATCTCCGAGCGCAGGGGCGGTGGCGAGGAACGGCGTGGCGGCAGACAACCTCGCGCCGTACGGATCCATGCGTTGCGGGCCGAGGCAGTGGTCCTCTCGAGTGTGGGAAGCCGCCACGGCCGAGGGGGCTCCGGGTCGCCTGGACCTCCAGCCATGGGAGCCAAAGCGCCCTGGGAGAGCCCGCGATCCTCGCTCGTCGGCACAGGCGGTCCTGCGCCGCGGAAGGGGAGGCAGATGGGAGGGACCCAAACGACCGGGACTGGGAGGAAGGTCACGCTCGGGGAGTCTCCGCGTAGCCTCCGGTGCCGGCCAGCTGGGGGAGGCCCGTCGAGGGGCGGATGAGCGACTGGCCCTCCGCCGATCTGGGTGGGAGGACCGGGCGCCATGCCGTGTTGTTGGCGTAGGCTGTCGGTTTTACATCCTGGGGGACGGGAGCTTCGGCAGCTCTGGCCTCGGCGTTGCGGAGGAGCTGCAATCGTTGTGGATCTGCAGATTTGTCGGAAGGATCGAGGTCAGCGGCGCGTTCGTACGCATGGATGGCGTCGCTGATCTGGTTGTTGCAAGCTTCGTAGAGGCTGCCGAGATCGAACCAGACCTCAGAGATGCTGTACGGGTTGAGGCGGATGGCGCGCGAGTAGGCGTCGAAGTGCATCGCGGTACTGGTTGAGTCTGGTGGTAGGGACGCCGATCGAGCACCAGAAGGTCAGTTCTTTCCGTCGCGGTACACAGCATGGTATGCTTCATAAGCCTTGTTGTAATTCTGACCCGCCATGTAAGCACGTCCGAGCAGGTACGCCAGCTCTGGGCGTCGTTGGGGTCGAGACTCGAACTCTTTGTGAGGAATTGGCTACTCTCCTGGTTGTTGAAGCCTGCGTTAGAAGGTGGTAGAGCCATCCGAGCCTGCTACAAAACCTTGGCGTGGTTGGGATTCTCGCTTGAGACGCGCTCGTAGGCCTCCTTTGCGGCGTTGGGAACTCCTTCTGCTGCTCGTGGGCAGTGCCCGATCTGGAACCAAATGTCGATCTCGGTGAGCGGACGCGGAGATTGTCGAGAATGTAGCGGAAGCACTCGAGACTGAGGAAGCTTGTTTTGCTGCTTGTAGATGATTCCAGGCGGAAGTAAGATCTCGTTGGCCTTTTTCGTAGTGAGGATCCATGCGGACGACGCTGGCAAACGCTTCCTCTGCATGCTCGAGGCTGCCGTATCGATCGTAGAGGATGCGATACCGTACCAGAGCGGGCTCCTTGGGATTGGGAAGGTGGTAAAGCGCCTGCTGTGAAAGCGGTGTAAGGCACGCTGCAGATCGTCCATCATGAGAGGTAGCAGTGTCCATCGAGCCCCAGGTATCGCCGTTTTCCGGAACGATGGTACGCTGAAAGTAATCGACGGCTTGCGAGAAGTTGTCAGAGTGCGGTGAACTCCGGCGATGGCGCTGAGAGCCGGGACCGGCCACGGGTTGTGACGAAGAGCGGCTTTTCGTAGGCGGGAAGGGGAGCACGATCATGTCCTCCATGGTCTCCGCCGTCGATCCGAGCTGATGATTGCAGGCCTACGTGCCCGTCGACGTGGATGATCCCGACGAACGAGCCGCCGCCACGGCCTTCCGAAGCACAGGTCACGGCTATCGTCGGCGCTGAACGCGCAATCACACGCCGCCGCAATGAGCGCACGGAGAAGCCCACACTGCGCGCACCCGAACCAGACGATGACTGCTGGTGATTCACTCAGCCTGACCGGTAAGCCGAAGGGCGTTGCCGTCACTCCACCGCTCTGCGGCTGCCTTCGTCGACGCTGAGGCGCGCCTGTTCCTGCAGGCCGAGTTGATCGGACCCAGCGACCGTGTGCTGGCGGGCCTGTCCGTCGCCTTCGATGCGAGCCTGTGAAGAGATGTGGGCTCGCGTGGGCCACGGTGACGCCGCCTTGTGCCGGCTCCCCCGCGCGCTGGTGAAGTCCGGCATGGACTTGGGGCCCTGGCTGCCAGCAGGCGCATCAGCATCGTCTCCACAGTGCCCACCTTGGCGGCGCTGTGGCCAGCAGAGACGCTGGAGTCGGTGCGCCTGCTGATGGCGGCGGCTGTCCCACCCGAACTGCGCAGCGTCTGGCCGACGGGGACCGCGAAGTCTGGAACACCTACGGCTCAGGCCGCCCGCCGTTG
>JAGSMV010000067.1:0-33343 GCA_029286815.1 Troides helena
ATTATACATCGGATATAGATCGCTTCATACTTATAAATGGTTAACAATGTGGCTGAAAATAGATTTTCAAATGTAGATGAGCATATTTCATTTACCAACAGGAACAACCCTCAACCCTGCGCCCTCCGACCCAAAGGTCATACAGGCCGAAGCAGCAAAGAACGCGGTCTAGATTCTCTCTGGCTCCACGTTCACATTCTTGACTCCTCACAAATTATTAACTTCTTGTCCTAGTACCCATTTTTCCACTCTCCCTTCTTCCAGGCTGTTCTCTCCGGTCGTCATTGCCAAGTTGCTTCCCACAGCAAAGTTTGTGCTGTGCTTAGTAGTGTTAGTATTTCTCCTTTACAAGGACTGTATAGATTACAAACATAACTTCCGGTTTAGGTTTTACTAGATTGGACGGAGATCTAACGGAATTCGAGAGCCTTACAATCCCAAAAGGTACAGCATCGGTATCAGATCAAAGACTCGTTTTAATCACCAAGCAGTTCTTCGCCGAAGAGGAGTTTCTACTGGTGGTAGGTATCTGCTGGTGACCGTCCAGGTAGATGCCAGCGCAAGTCCTGTACCCACAGCGCAATACGGTGCCGACTGTATTATACTAACTAGCGCCACGTTATGGACAGGTGTATGATTAATCAGATGAACGGATCGCTCGTATCTTCTAAGATAGAAGGGGATGGTTGCATTCAGGCTCTGGACCAGTCGCGTTGGTAAATACTACAGGAATCTACAAAAAAAAAAAAAGAACACCAAAAATTATTCATAACAACCAAGAGTTTATATCATCATTCAGATTTGTCCAGCAGGAGTCAAGGCTCCGGTTCGGAACTTGCGTACCAGTATACCAAATATATCAAGACCGGATGACTTGGTGTTCAGCTCTGTAGTCTCGGGCTTTGAAGATTAGGACTAAGGTATCTCCTACCTTTGGTACAATGCGACTGAAAGGGTCCTAGGGCTCGTAGGCTTTGAGGTTGAGGTCCTTAGAGATCAGTAAACGAGCCTGGACGGCAAATGCATGATGGTATTGTATTTGCCGTACACAGCGTTGGTGCTGAGGGCTTTGCCCATAAGTGGGTTGTTTTAGCTGGAGTGCAGGGGGCACCAGTGCTTTCTATAGATCCTGGAGTTCCTCCTAATTCAGTGACGGAGACCACGGAAGGGGTTTTAATGAGCAAAAGCCCGACATAACCTTGTCTTCCCCCCAGAAGCTATCTTTTAAGATTACTAATAATAGAAGAGTCAAGACCTATATTGGTGGAGACACACAGATTGTGAAAAGTTTTCTGGATCAGATATCTAAGTAATTTGGTTGGAACTGTTGGGTAGATCTGGTTGGGGATATCGCTGGTGGATGACAATCCCGTTCACCAATTTGGAAGGAAACATCAAACCATTAGTTTTTATGGAATAGATTCTATAGTTTCGTAGAGAATGCTAAGAATCTTATGAAACCCCGTTGAATGGTTTCGATGCGTTGCGAGACTTAGACTTGTAGACTATTTCTAGACTATAGACTACTCGCTCTAGAAGCGTACAGTAGACAAAAGACTGTCAAGTGAATGATAGAAATAGATATCGATTATCGCTTTCTGTTCACACAGCCGGCGAAGCTATCTATCTACTAGTTAGTATGCTCGCTTTGCTATCTGACTCGCCCGGCGAGCAAGTACACTTATCGGCCGAGTACAATGGATTTTTTCTTTGTATCGGAGCTAACTATACTGGTGGTAGTTTACTGTTGGCGAATAGCCCTGTAGTCGCAAGCTATTAAGAATAGGACTAAGGTATTCCCTGCAGGTCGTACAAGGCGACTAAAAGGATCCTCGGTACTCAATGCCTAGCCTTAGGAAGACGGCAAATGCATGGTGGTCTTGTATTTGCCGTAGAACAGTGTGGTTGCTGAGGGCTTTGCCCTTCCCTGGGTTGTTTCAGTCAGAGTGCTGGAGAGCACCAGTGCGTTCTATAGATCCTGGAGCTCCTCCTAATGCGGTGACGGAGACCATGAAAGAGGTTTTAGTGGGTAGAAACCCCAAATAACCTTATCTCCCCCCCAGAAACAAGGTTTATTTTAGATTTCCCCAGGGGTAAAAAAATTGTTACTATTGCCGGACGACTCGTTAGGTTCCACCACCGCAGTGCATATTTTCACTACTAAACAGTAGTGTGTAAACTTTACTGTCTTCCGGTTCGAAAGGCGTCGCAGCTAGTGTAATCACTGGGGTAAAGAGACAACATATTGTCTCACACGATGACCGTAATGCAGTGCAATGTATACCACCCTCACCAGCGCCACGTTATGGGCTGGTGTATCACTTACCATCAGACTACCGTCCAACATCCGGCTCGTCTCTTCGCTTAATTAAAAAAAAAAACTTCCAAAGCCATAATACTATCTGCTCGGCGAAATAGTCTCACCGGATGAGTGAGCGATCAACTTTTTTTTTTTTAAAGAACGAACCGACGATACTAAGGTGAGGTTCACTTAATAATAAGTGACACGCTTGCCTATAACGTGGCGGCATTTACGATAATATACACTGCATCATAATGTGCTAGTCGCCTTCACACATAAGATATAATCTACCCTAGTAATTACACCAGCGACAACACCCTTCAAACCGGATCACAGAAATCTCATCTATTGAAATTTATTTCATTCACATACAATCTGTATCAACTGTGTCTGTAAGGGGAAAAAATTCTATAGATATTGTATCGCTTGTGATGTGAAGAGGGCTTTATGAGCGGTTTACTGATTCAGCGTCTTAAGTCACAGTTAAGCGATCTAAGTTATTAAGCTTAACTGCGATGTACAGACATTCCGCTAAATTAAGCTGTACGTCGCAGTAAGTTATCAACTTCCGCTTGAAGTTATCGCGTCTGCTTACTTGGTCGTATATTGTAATAGACGCGTGTGTACTGGCGACAGGACTGCTGCCGGAGACCTGGAGATTTAGGCTATTAAGAATAGGACTAAGGTATTAACTGTATATGGGGCCACTAAAAGGATCCTCGGGTTTGGGATCCTTGAGGGTGGGGGCCCTAAAACTCAAGCGAGCTTTAGGAGGAGGGCAAATGTATGGTCTTGTATTTGCCGTAGCACAGTACAGGTGCTGAGGGCTTTGACCTTCCGTAGGATGTTTAATCCAGAGTGGGTTCCTGTGATCCTGCAGCCCCTCCCAATGCAGTGACGGAGACCACGGAAGGGGTTTTGGTGGGCAGAAGCCCCATTACCTTATCTTCCCCCCAGAAGCAGGGTATCTTTAAAGATTTCCCCAGGGGTAAAAAAAATTGTTACTGTTGCCGGAGGTCGACTAGGTAGCTTCCTCCACCGCAGTGCCTATTTCTACCGCCGAACAGTACTATGAAAACATACTGTGATCCGGTTTGAAGGGCGTTGTAGCTTGTATAATAGCTATATTATAAAGTGACATCACTTATTATCAACTGACATCGCTTATTATAAAGTGACATCACTTATTATAAAGTGACATCACTTATTATAAAGTGAAATAACTTATTATAAAGTGACATCACTTATTATCAAGTGACGTCACTTATTATAAAGTGACATCACTTATAATAAAGTGACATCACTTATTATATTTTAAAGTGAAATAACTTATTATAAAGTGACAACACTTATTATAAAGTGACATCACTTATTATCACGTGACATCACTTATTATCATGTGCCATCGCTTATTATAAAGTGACATCACTTATTATAAAGTGACATCACTTATTATAAAGTGAAATCACTTATTATAAAGTAATATTACTTATTATAAAGTGACGTCACTTATTATAAAGTGACATCACTTATTATAAAGTGACATTACTTATTATCAAGTGACATGACTTATTATAAAGTGACATCACTTATTATAAAATGACATCTCTTATTATAAAGTGACATCACTTATTATAAAATGACATTTATTATTATCAACTGACATCGCTTATTATCACGTGACATCACTTATTATCATGTGCCATCGCTTATTATAAAGTGACATCACTTATTATAAAGTGACATCACTTATTATCAAGTGACGTCACTTATTATAAAGTGACATCACTTATAATAAAGTGACATCACTTATTATAAAGTGAAATATCTTATTATAAAAGTGAGCATCACTTATTATCAACTGACATCGCTTATTATTAAGTGACATCACTTATTATAAAGAGTGACATCACTTATTATAAAATTGAAATAACTTATTATAAGTGACATCACTTATTATCAAGTGACGTCACTTATTATAAAGTGACATCACTTATTATAAAAGTGATATCACTTATTATATTATAAAAGTGAAATAACTTATTATAAAGAGTGACATCACTTATTATAAAATTGAAATAACTTATTATAAAGTGACGTCACTTATTATATTATAAAGTGACATCACTTATTATCACGTGACATCACTTATTATATTATAAAGTGACATCACTCATTATAAAGTGACGTCACTTATTATAAAATTGACATCACTTATTATCAACTGACATCGTTTATTATAAAGTGACATCACTCATTATAAAGTGACATCCTTATTATAAAGTGACATGACTTATTATAAAAGTGATCACTTATTATAAAATTGACATCACTTATTATATTATAAAAGTGAAATAACTTATTATAAAGTGACATCACTTATTATAAAGAGTGACATCACTTATTATAAAGTGACAACACTTATTATAAAATTGACATCACTTATTATATTATAAAGTGACATCACTTACTATCATGTGCCATCGCTTATTATAAAAGTGAGCATCACTTATTATAAAGTGAAATCACTTATAAAGTAATATTACTTATTATAAAAGTGACATCATATTATAAAGTGACATCACTTATTATAAAAGTGAAATCACTTATTATAAAGTAATATTACTTATTATAAAGTGACATCACTTATTATAAAGTGACATTACTTATTATCAAGTGACATGACTTATTATAAAGTGACATCACTTATTATAAAATGACATCTCTTATTATCAACTGACATCGCTTATTATCACGTGACATCACTTATTATCATGTGCCATCGCTTATTATAAAGTGACATCACTTATTATCAAGTGACGTCACTTATTATAAAGTGACATTACTTATTATCAAGTGACATGACTTATTATAAAGTGACATCACTTATTATAAAATGACATCTCTTATTATAAAGTGACACCACTTATTATCAAGTGAGATCACTTATTATAAAGTGAAATAACTTATTATAAAGTGACATCACTTATTATCAAATGACGTTACTTATTATAAAGTGACATCACTTATTATAAAGTGACATCACTTATTATAAAGTGACATCACTTATTATAAAGTGACATCACTTATTATAAAGTGACATCACTTATTATAAAGTGACATCACTTATTATAAAGTGACATTACTTATTATCAAGTGACATGACTTATTATAAAGTGACATCACTTATTATAAAGTGACATCACTTATTATAAAGTGAAATCACTTATTATAAAGTAATATTACTTATTATAAAGTGACGGCACTTATTATAAAGTGACATCACTTATTATAAAGTGACATCACTTATTATAAAATGACATTTATTATTATCAACTGACATCGCTTATTATCACGTGACATCACTTATTATATTATAAAGTGAAATCACTTATTATCACGTGACATCACTTATTATAAAGTGACATCACTTATTATCAACTGACATCGCTTATTATAAAGTGACATCACTCATTATAAAGTGACATCACTTATTATAAAGTGAAATAACTTATTATAAAGTGACATCACTTATTATCAAGTGACGTCACTTATTATAAAGTGACATCACTTATTATAAAGTGACATCACTTATTATAAAGTGAAATAACTTATTATAAAGTGATATCACTTATTATAAAGTGAAATAACTTATTATAAAGTGACAACACTTATTATAAATTGACATCACTTATTATCATGTGCCATCGCTTATTATAAAGTGACATCACTTATTATAAAGTGACATTACTTATTATCAAGTGACATGACTTATTATAAAGTGACATCACTTATTATAAAATGACATCTCTTATTATAAAGTGACACCACTTATTATTAAGTGATGTCACTTATTATCAAGAGACATTACTTATAAAGTGACATCACTTATTATAAAGTGACATCACTTATTATAAAATGACATCTCTTATTATAAAGTGACACCACTTATTATTAAGTGATGTCACTTATTATCAAGAGACATTACTTATAAAGTGACATCACTTATTATCAAGTGACAGTAACGTCTCTTTGAAAAAAAAAAATTCGCTCAGATTCCTTTTGAGTCTTATGTAGCTCAGTTCTAGAGCCTTGTGATCCTAAAAGAGGTACGAGCAGAATCAGATCAGGGACTTCCGTTTTACTAATCAAGCAGTTCCTCATCGAGGAGGAATTATTACTGGTGGTAGGTATCTGGTGATGGTGACCACTTAGCGTTATTTTATATGCGAGCCGCATCACTCAACATCAGGTGATCGTTCTACACACATCAAGAACGAACAATCGCTTAAGATATATACAGTACACAACTTTATTATGTAGATGTTAAAATGATATGTTTCATGTAGCAGATGTAAACACATCCGTCTACGGGTTTGATTGATGAGATGTCCGACTTCCGGTTGCTTAACGTCTTCTGTTCCGTTCATCCTCTTTATACTTCTGTTCAGACTTCATTACCTTACGTTCAGGATTTATTACAACATTTACATCAGCAGTCCGTTTCGATTCTGTGCCAGAAACAATAAAACAACGTAATTACTGGTAATTAAAATAACTGTAATATAGTCGACTATTTCGTACATTATTTTATTGCACTATCGCTGGATTTATAATTTTAATACCAACAGGCTGTTGGTTTTAAATGACAGACGCCAGCTGATTATAATTGGTATTAGCTTAGAAATACTAGTTAGGATGATATACACTACACCGTTATAATCACCTTGTGATGTACGATATTAAGTCGTCATTATACTAATAATGAATACAACACCCTTCAAACCGGAATACAGTAATGTTTGCACAGTACTATTTGGCAGTAGCAATAGGCGGCAAATCCGGTAATAGAGTAATAATATATATGTAGAATATATGTGTTTACACCCTTCTATCTCTCCTTATATCTCTATCCTTCGCTTCAACCCTTCTCCATCCAATATTGTTTCACCCTTCTCCTTCTTTATCGTTCTTGTTTATTGTGTAGAGATCACATGTGTGAGAAGTGTGTGAATTCAGATATGACGGCTGATAGAGGGATATGTAGTAGTACATACAGTGCCGACCGTACACAGCTGGGAAAATGGCGGGAGGAGGAACTTTAATATGCTTCTCTCTTCTTTTATTTTCTTTACCCGAGTCTGTTGAAGCTGCTACGGTTGTAAAAGAAACTTGAAGAGTCAACTTCATCATATAAATAAACTGCTCTGCAATGCCACTGTCCTATTTTTTTCTTTATCATCGATTGCGTTTGTTTTATTTGAGCGGGAACGCCGCCATTACAAACGACCACGCCGTACGCTCCGTCCGAGCTGCGGAATATTTACGTTTGTTTTCTTATTTGCGTCAGACTTAACTGCGTGAAGGTTGTTCTTAAATTAACTGGAAATCACTCTACTATATCACTACTTAATATATAACTGGAAATCAATCTACTATATCACTACTTAATATATATATATATATGTAATATTATGGTATGTCAGGGAATTATTGTTTAATGAGGTATATTCGTTCCTAGTCCGATCCAAATGAAAGACTAGAGCGCTCTTCTTTTCTTTTCTCGTCCTGTTGTCAAAGCTAATTCCAAAAGGTTTACCCTACGACATACAATATGAAGCCCTTCAAAAAGGGCGCGAAAAGGCTTCAGCAGGGTCGGCAACACCCCTAGTGATACTTCTGGATTACTGGTGGTTATAGGCTGCGGTTTCCGCTCAACATCAGGCCGGCCGCAAGTCTGTTTGCCACCTAAATAATATAAAAAAAAAGTTCCGAATTCAAACTTCAGTCGTGGAGTGCGTTCGGAAATCGATCACCGCCACAGTATAATTAAAATAGATTTTTTTGTTCGCTAGTCACGTGAAAAGTAGTGAATGTTTTTTTTTATCATTTCCCTACGTAAGTTGGATCAAGGCCTTTATTATACAATCACTTAGCATCTAACTTATTCTATATACATGTTTTGTTTCTCTTCGCACTCTTCTTTCATACTCTCTTAACTTTCTTTCCCTACTTTGCTTTCAAACCTAATTTCTCCTATCATACTCCATCCCACTTCCTTCTCTCATACCTCTCGCTGATGAATGAAGACCACAGTCACCTCGCCGTTTATGCTGAAACAAATTATCCCTTTTTGTCATTCCATTGAATTTTTTCTTTCTTTCTTCTCCATCTTCTTTTTCTATTTATTTATTTAGTATACAATTTCTTTCCTACTTTTAACATTTTATCCTTGTTAACTAGTGAAAGTTTCGACACGGGAATATGACTATACGACGCGGATTTTTTTAACACTTTACCCGACTAATTTCACTAGCAACAGCGCCCTTCAAACCGGAACATAATAATGTTTGCACACTACTGTTTGGCGGCACAAATAGGCGCTGCGGTGGTAACTATCTAGACGGTTTCCAGCAACAGAGACCTACCAGTATATGATATGTAGATGGTTACAGTTGATAGTTATATATGATATTTCTGCGGTCAAACTGTACAGTGCAAACAGTACTGTGTTCTGGTTTGAAGGACGCTGTAGTTTGTGTAATTACTGAGGTAACGTGACTCAATGTTAGTCTCAAGGCGACGAGGACCATGTGGTGCAATGTTATGACTAGGCGTATCACTTACGATCAGTTGAATGTCCGACTCCTCGTGGAATAAAAAAAACTGATTACCATCAGTCTTTACTGTGGAAGTATTTTACACCACTTTTAGTGGGAGATACTTTAAAATGAAACGCAACGGTCTGAATATGGTAAGTGTTGACCGTTGCTAATGTAACGGGTGCGCTGGCCGTATAATTTGACGGTGAACTTTGAATTATTCAAATGTCTGAAGAGGAGTGCTCCCGCTCCCGATATTCAGAATGCTAATGCCCAGGAGCCGTCTCCGGTTATATTTATTCAATGGTGCCGCGTATTTCAGAAGTTTCAGCTCAAATATTTATCGTGCAACAAATTTCGTACGCGAAGAATCTCTGCTCGGACCCGCCATTGGTATATCAGAGGTACTTTCAAAGGGAATCTCTCGAAGCAGCGACGAGACATCGTCAATCTGATATGTGATACATGGCGCCAGTTAGGATGATATACACAGCACCTGCTGATCATCGCTTTAATACACAAGACTTGTACTCAACAAGGCTCTGGTTCTCATCAACCTGCATTGGGCAAGCGTGGTGGGAAATGGCTCAAATCCTCCTATATGGATTCTGTATAAACGACGGCTGCTAGCGCCCGGCGATACCGAGTGCCATGCTGACTGTGGTCCGATCGATGTGGAGATCTTTGGGGGAGACCTATGTCCAGCTGTGGACGTCTAACAGCTGATGATGAATCCAGAGATACCATCAATGATCGTTGAATTTGAAGCGAAATAAAGCAATAAAAGAGAGGAAGAGCATTAACTGATCGCTACGTTGACTTTATGCTAGGTCTTCAACACTGCTATACTAGCTGTAATATAGAATTAGATCTGAAGACGTCAGAAATATTCCCACCTGCCGTCAACCCTCCGCCTTGAACCCCTTCTCTTTATCAATACCCCCGCAACTCTAATCAGCTGAGCTCTAAACGACAGAAGCAATATCTCTACCAAAATTTGAATGTTTCGCACATCTCATTACGACTCAATGTATCTCCGGATATTAACTATATACATATGTATAAAAGTCGACTTTTTAACATGCAAGCTGACGCCACCGGTGTTTACGATCCTCGAGATCAATAAACAGCGGATGTGCGAAGGGATCCAGTCTGTCTGTGTAACACATAAATCGGTCTCGGTGGACTTTAATGGAATTCTTTGGTAGTACTAGGTTACAAATAGAACATTCTAGAAACAAAAAATAGAAACTAATCTACTCTCGTATCTAATCTAATATAAGATGGCTGCCACCACCATATTAGTAATCTGCCATCATAACATCGTCAGTGTTTTCCGGTTGTGTGTATTTTCAATAGTATTACTAGGGAGCACACTTGCCTGTAATTTATAGGTTATGTTAATTTATTTATAGATAAAAACATTTAAATTAGTATATAGTTATAACGTAATGTTAATTTGTAACTTATTTGTGCCCACAGCTGGACATAGGTCACTCTAAAATCAGTGTTTGTCGTAATAATAGCATTTAGCATAAAGCTTAACCGGCGTAACGGTGATACTGTTGTTTCCTTAGAATCATGTCTACCTTAGTGGATTGTTACAACTCGCCGGAGTAGCAGTGGGCATATTCTTACCCCACTCCCAAAGGTGGGATAGGTGTCTCATTATAAAATACTAACTGTTCCTCGCCTGCTTTGCTAGCTGCTATAAAATTAGACTTGAAATTTGTCTGAAATATTATTTGAGAGTAACCGCAAGTGAATTTCTTTAGCAACCGTTACCATAGCAACCGTATAAATAATACTAAATGAAAATGTTTATAAAAGTTAATTAGAAATAAAATGATAAAGGATTTATGGTATTTAAAAAAAAAATAGCCTTACGGGTAACCTTTTCCGTTTGCAAGAGTTAGTAACCACTAAGGAAGGTTACAAACATGAAGAGTTTGTAGGTAGAAATCTGACACTGCCATAGCTTCCGTCTAGGTCAGTGATTCTCAACCTTTTTTCATTATTTCAATAAAACTTTTCATTTATCCGTCCCCTTCCCATTAAACTTACTCTACCGCCCAAACCATGCATCTCGTTTTTCTTAACGCCTATGGCCCTGATGGAGGAGTGTCTAATATCCGAAAGAAGGAGATCAGAATTAGAAATAGAGATAGTTAAAAATAGGTATTAGTCAATTAAACTATCTAATTACTAATAAGAAAATTAGTAGTTAGTTTAGAATTTAGTAATTAAGATACACAAAGTATTGAAAATAGAAATAAATACAAAGTAAAGCGACTCTGTGTCATTTCTGTGTTCGCGATTGATTACGCCAATCACGTGAAAACTAGTGAACGTATCGACTTGGAAGTATATCCATTCGACGCGGAATGATTTATAGATTGCTATGGTCTATTTCGTATATATGCGGTTGCTATAGTAACGATTGCTATAATCATTTGCGGGATGATTCTATATTACGGCCAGCAAAGCGGGCGGAGAACAGCTAGTAGGATATATCCAGATAATCATTTGCTCATCACAATATCTCCGAAACTATTAGAACTAAACACTCAAAAATCGGTACAGATATTGTTTCTTCCGTTGAGAGGTCAACTAAAATTGGATTTTGCAAAATTCCCTCCCAGAGGAAGTTGGAAGGTGAGGCATAGGGTGGCGTCGGGTGGGGATATTTCAAACAAATATCCAATTGTATTTTATATTACAGCCTGTCGGAAACTAATATATATATATTAATGGATATATTTAAAAAAAAATACTTTTGTTAACAGGCGAATGGAGGGGCGAGAGGAGAATGCTGGACATCACAAGAGATAAGCCAGTGAAGGTCTGCGTGAGAGTGGTGGTTCCAGTGCGGGATCATCCTAAAGTGAGTTTGATAGTAAATCTAGATGTTAAATTACTTGGTTTGCTATTTCTTCTTATCAGCCGAATAATGCCCACCGTTGGGAATAAGGCTCTCTCAAAGATCATCATTAAGGAGTATTGGGACTTAACCCCACCATGCTGGCTCAGTGCGGGTTGATGGGTGGTCAGAGCTTCGTCTGTTGTTCCGCAAGGTACACCCCGTGCAGGTGAGGTTGACTCAGGCTCTGTAAGATGTCGGGTGGAAACTTACACCCTTTGACTTGTTAGACCCCTTGCGTTTTTCCTTGTGGTTAGATAGGGATATTTGGGTACTAATATCTATCCCTAGAGAAATTCGTATCAACTGATACACATACACCCTTCGGTAACCTTAAACTTTTTGCAGGGTCCCTGGTATCTCCTGCAGAATATACGGGCTATTAATAGTTCATTACCACTGTCAGCAGTTCTTCAGTCTAAAAATAGATCGTATCTTCTCATACACAGGAAGACCTAGGATTTTCAAATAAGAGAATACATGGAACAGTGTGAATCGGTATTATGAAACGAAAATGTGTAACGGAAAAGAGACGACTATAAATGTATTTATAGGCTTTAGATTGTGAGAGAATGAGATGCAATGCGTATATCTATGCATGCAGCTTCCATATCCTTCGTCTCCTCAGCCTGCCATCGGCTCATACTCTACCAGCACCTGAACAAAGCTGAATATTGAAAAAATATATTTCAGTATTAATTTTTTTAATATTATCTGTATCTCTTTTTCGTTTTTTGATCAATTAATAAAAAAAATATCAATCAATAGTATCTCTATATCCGCCCTTCGCTCTTTCCCCTCTATACATATTTCTCTCTCTCTCCACCACCCTCTCTCTGTCTTCTCTCTGCCCATCCTCAGGATATAGTTTGACTTTTTCCGCGTATGAACTCCTATTAATTTTTTTGTTATCTTCCAAAAGAAACTTCATTCTGATTTCTTGAGAGGAAGATCTTCACTTTAAGAATTCTTCTGTTAAATAACCTCCGCCTCGTTTCTTCTTCTTGCTATGACTTTTGCGGTCTATAGGTTCGCTATTATATACCAAAAAACTGAAATTCATACGGTTTAAAGGTGTACCATTTCCAGTTCAATTTCGTCGGTAAGCTGTTGGGTCCGAAAGGGAACTCCCTGAAGAGGCTTCAGGAGGACACGATGTGTAAAATGGCTGTCCTCGGGCGCGGTTCAATGAAAGATCGACAAAAGGTACGATTCTCTTATTGATTTATTAGTTTCATTTCCGTCTGAAGATGACCTCTATTTAAAGAGCCTCCTAGAGAAGATGAGGAGTATTATCATATTTACCATTCTTGGTGAATGGTTTATTGGATTATTGAATCATTCAACTATTGATCTTTCTCTAAAATTATTACTCCTTTGGCGGTGAGTATACCATTACCCATAAACCACAAGTTAACGACCACTATACCGATTGATGGTGTGTCTCTAGAACGGTACCATAGAAACTCCTACACCTGCCGCTAAATAGTAGTGTGTACATAACCGTGTTCCGGTTCGAAGAGCGTTGTTGCTAATGAAATTAATGAGGCAACAATGCTATGAATAATGTTCTGTGTCATATTAAGTAACTCCTCATATAGTTTACTATTACCTGATCAGTAGGGTAGCGGTAGTTAGTAAATTACTGTAGTAATGAGACTGAAGATCCAATATCTTAAGGAGACAAGCATGTTGTGATTATTGGTTTATTGGTTATTGGCAGGCATATCATTAGCCATCTGGTTAACGTCGTATTCTAGAAGCTTCTGTATAATAATTTTCAGATTAGTTCTAAATAAATATCTTTAACAGGAGGAAGAGCTCCGGGTGTCCGGTGATCCAAAGTTCGCTCATTTATCGGACGAGCTGCACGTGGAGATCAGCGCGTTCGCAACACCAGCTGAAGCCCACGCGCGCATAGCATACGCCCTGGCCGAGCTGAGGAGGTTCCTAGTACCTGTAAGGAATTGTTTCCGTCATTTCTAATCTAAATTTACTATAGGTCAGTTATAGTATGATGAGTTGCTATTGCTGTACATCATCATGAGATGATGGTCTTTCCAATAGTATAGCTTCCATACTCGCTGTTCTTGGAAAAATGAGACAAAGATCTGATGTTGTCTTGAATGATTCACAATTAGTCGCCTCTTACGAAGCTGACGGTGGAACAGCAGATAGAATTAACTTGACATTATTATACTTCATTCATGAACTGAACCTGTTATTAGTAGTTCATCAAGAATAGTACCAGAATGTTCATCATGGTTTATTTTTGGTGCAGGATTACAATGATGACATAAGACAAGAGCAAATGTTGGAAATGCAAATACTCTCGTCGCAAAACGAGCAGAGGAGACTCACACCGCCGGACTCCTCGAGGAGCGGAAGTGAGGAGACCCTGCCGCTGAGGGACGCGGTACCAAAACAGAGGGTAAATTATTTTTTTTTATCGATGCTGCGACGGGAATATAGACACCTTCACCTGATAGTAAGTAAAACATCTGCCAATTACAAAGTTACAAGTGACATTGAGGCTGTAGATGATGAAGCGTGCTCGTCTAGAATACTGCAGTTGTAAAGAAGAAGCGCAATGATGCTGTCATGATTGCAGATTCATCTACCATCAGCTAAACTGCGTAAGTGGCCACAGATCCGAACCATATAGCTTCATATTCACAGAGCGTTTAGGCTCTTACTATAAATAGTCTCAAATTTGTACCAGATGCCGAACGTTCAGCCGGTACCGGCGCCGACTTCTATACCAAGCGGCGTGCCCTTGAACCATCCGGCCGCCGTGAGGGAGTTCTCACCACCAGCTCCCACTCCCGTGCCAGACCACATACCCCCCGCTCATCATCAAGTAAGTTTGATAGCTACATTTATTGGTAACAGGACCACATTGGTACAACAGTAACAAACTGCTTGGATTACCAGAAAATTGTCATTAGTGGAATGTACTACCTTAACCCATTCTTTTAGAATCAAGGTTACCATTAAGTAGGGGTTGGTAGTCATTTGTCTTTTTTTTTTAATATAATTAAGCGACGAGACGAGCGGGACGTATGATGGTAAGTCATACTCCCGCCTATAACAACGTGGCGCTAGTTAGAATAGTATACACTGCACTATATTGCGCTCATCGCCTTGAGACAAAAGATGTTGTCTCGTTACTTAAGTGATTATAGCTACAACCCCTTTCAAACCTGAACACAGTGCTGTTTGTCGGCAGCAATATACGCTGCGGTACCACCAGTATATATTGACACATAGTGTCACACTTTCACACACCGATGAAACAAACCGAACAATTTATCATAATGAAGGAAAAAAAAAGTAATTTACTTTGAATGGGTCACTCCTTGAAAAGATTTCATCAGAGTTTAGAAGAAGAAAAAAATAACACGACGAAAACGCTGAACAACTTACGTTTTCATTATTTTCGTTTTATTAAACAATTCATGAATAATTTTATTAACATAGAAACAAAGATGGCCGACATTAAAAGTAATGCGATTATTCAGACGCAAACCATCCTAAAGAGAGACTCTTCACAGTTATGAAGATGGAAAAGCGATAATGAATTTTACTTCTCCGCTGCTATTAGTATTTACTAGTTAGGTTACCAAGGAATTGGAGCTGTGGTGGTGATACCTTGACGGTCTCAGGCAGAGAACCACCACAAGTAAATATCATGGTGGTGATAGTAATGAAGAGTTATTACTAGTAGACTTTTTAATTATACTTAGTCACCGACGTAGTCTAAAAGATTGCTAAGCTCAAGTAAGAATGGATAGGACACATCGCTCGAAGGACTGACGACCGATGGGACAGCAAGGTCCTTGAATGTTGACCGCGCACCACAAGATGCAATGTTAGTAGGCTTCCGACCAATTGTTCCGACGATCTGGTGAAGGTCGCGAGCAGCAGCTGGTTGCGGGCAGAGCAGGACTGATTGATGTGGAGATCTTTGGGGAGGCCTATGTCGAGCTGTGGACGTCTGGCGACTGAGCTGACTACGATGGTTTCTGGTTCGATTCCGAGGCGAGAACTTGGTGGAGCTACATCAATAAATTCCGGCTGATGATGACCGGAGTATTCCACTCGTCTTACATCCACATCCTCTTTGTCACTTAATATCACGTGATAACATAGTCTAGTGTTAATAGGTTATTAAATATATATATATGTATCAATCCTAAATAAAAGCTGGATGTAAAATGGCTATTGCGGCATGTCTGATGCAATACATAATGATACTTTTCCACGATATATCAATGTCAGAAAAATGTATGCATTATATTCATTTCCGGTGCACGTCGCTTCCGTCCGTTTTAATATATATGAAATAGTTTCATTTATGAAAAATATTCGCGTATTTTTATAATTTTATGCAGTCATATTGTATCAACACATCTGTTTGTTATTTTCATATAAAACTATTTTAAGCAACAACAATGTTACAAGTTAATGTTACATTGTTAACAACAAAGCCCCGAGTGCCAGGTGACTCTTAGGTGGGACAGTGCGAAGAAGAGACAAAGAACTGAACCACACTGATCGCAAACCTTCACTAGTTGGAGAGGCACTTTAAGAAAGAGAAGAAATAGTCTTGAAATATGGTGGGGGTGAGTCAATGACAACGCAAGGAGCATTATTAGCACTGTTGATAAAGAACAAAGCCATTTAAAGTACAGAACAAGTTCCTAAGTACAATAGTATTGCGAAGATCTAGAGAGATCTAGTTGATGGATACAGATGTATACTCCGTGATAGGATACTGTCTCGAGTCTTAGTATTACGAAGATCCAGAGGCTCCAGTAGAATAATATAGTTATATACTTCGTGATTGGCTACTGTCCCGAGTCTTGGTATTACGAAGATCCAGTAGATGGATATAGTTATATACTTCGTGATTGGCTACTGTCCCGAGTCTTGGTATTACGAAGATCCAGTAGATGGATATAGTTATATACTTCGTGATAGGCTACTGTCCCGAGTCTTGGTATTACGAAGACCCAGTAGATGGATATAGTTATATACTTCGTGATTGGCTACTGTCCCGAGTCTTGGTATAACGAAGATCCAGAGAGATCAAGTTGATGGATTCAATTGTATTCTCTGTAATTACTCGCTAACCGAAGTCGACGTAGACAAATATATACGATCCTTATAAGTATTTGCGCAATGAAAAACGATAGCGTGATCTATTGTTTACGTTGGCGCCATCTGTTGAGATATTTGAAAACTACTTGTTACAACTTATAATTTTGGATCCAATAACTTTTCATACATAAATCTGACTTAATTTCATTGGCATTATCAGCCAACTTATTGTTGGATTGATAACTGATGGCTGGTTCGTGAAATTTGAGGAAGGAATATAAGAGAAAATATAAGAGTAGGAAAGTTCGTAGACGATGGTGGTGATTTAGTTTGCGAGTGCAATCGCAAGCTCGAGGAAGAAAATTGATTGAGATAAAGAGATTCAATTCCACTGAGCATCCGGTGCAGGCAACCTACATATTTAATGATCCTTCCGCTAACTTATATTTGTCCTGTGTTATAAGGATACAAGATCTAGACTCTGTTTGAAAGATAGGATCCGGAATCACTGAAGTTGGAACGTTAAATTGGCTGTCTGATAGACACAAGATAAATCATAAAATGTAAAACAAAGAGCTTAAGAGAGTAAAGAAGAAAGAAAAATAAGCAATGATGATGATCAGTGAACGCCTGTCGATTTAAATGATGATGATGCGATTACAGATGATAAATTTTACATTATAGCATATAATGTACAAAGTACTAATAAATTTAAAATGATAGAAAACCTCAATACATCAAAAGTTTAGACTTTCTTAGATTCTATTCATAACCTAACTTTTAGCAACACTGTGTGTTTTTTATTGAAGTTAACGTCTATAGCATTTATCTAGTGCTGATCTTTTAAAATCTAGACCGATTACTACCTATGCTATGATTAGTTTAATGTATATATCCTAACTAACGTCTCGATGTCACGCTTAAGAGTTGAATATTTATCAGATTCTATGTCTTAATTCTTATTCTTTATCTAGATGTCTTATGTGATGAATTGTATAGATGGCCGGCCACGCTGGCCATGGACACGGCGTGTTAGTCGGCAGCGGAATGCTCCAGCAGCCTCCCACACATCACCTGCTGACCCAGAACTCGATTTTAGGTGAGAATGGACAATTATTAACTGCTGCTCTAAACACTTCACATAAAGCTAAATCTTTCGGTATTTCTTTTGCTTTTCCTGTTTAATCTTCTGTTGCTCCGACAACTTGCTTAGTTTAATCTTCATTATTGTTATTATCATCATCAGTAAGATCACCACTACTAAGCTCTTCTCCATTTTCATTCACCAATTATTTGTTTTCATTATTTGTTTTTGTACTAGACTAGACTTTATCCTGTGGTTCATGAACGTTATCTCCGGCTCTTCTCTTTTCGTCATTCATCATTCCTAGTATGATGAGTTTTATAAGTTCAACACTCAAAATTTCTTCTCTTCTCTCCGTCTATCTTCAACCTCATATTCTTTATCATTCTTTATACTTCATTTCTACCTTCTCCTTCTTCACGCTTCAAAACCTTACTTTATTCCTCTGCGCTTGGAGTCGTCGTCTTTGTCTCACTGCTTTATACTACAGTGCTGTAATTTTTAAATACTTAAACTGACTTACCTACAATCTCTCTGTCCTAGGTTTTATCCCTTAAGCTAAATGGGATCAACTTTCTTTCTCCTTCTCTTTCTCTTTCACTTAGCTCTGTCCTGTGATCGATATTACATTCATTACAATTTGATGGAACATCATAAAACTTAGCATGCGCATCTATTGTGGATCCTAACGCCAGCTAACCGCGCGTGACTAACATAAACTAACTAACAGGTGGCGGTGATATCCTAGGTCTGAGCAGTCCAGTACTGGGCGGTGTCTTGCACACCCATCCGGCGCTGCGGGAGTCAAACCTGCGACCGTGCATGCGTTAGCGACGCAAGGTCGGTACGTCAAATTTTCTAGTTACCAATATTAGATATAATTGTGCTTTTAATTTTAGTGTTTATTTTTTTTTCAATAAAGGCAAAGATTATTAGACTTAAAGGATTGAAGTATTTCGTCTGTCGACACATGAGAGCCGGTGTATTGTGTGCTAATGCGACCTAAGCGGAAGTGGATGTTCAATTCCTTTTCGTAACTCAATACAATTTAAATTAAGATGAAACTTAACTTCATCGCCATGTTTTACTGGTGGTAAGTCTCTATTGTCGGAGACCTAGATAGATACCACCGCAGCGCCCATTACAGCTGACAAACAGTACTGTGGAAACATTATTGTGTTTCGGTTTGAAGGGCGCTATAGCTAGTGATACGATCGTTGTGAAGATCTTTAGGAGAGGTCTATGACCAACAGTGGACTTCTATCGGCTGAGGATAATGATGATATTAACTAGTGATATTACTGTGGTAATGATACTTAACATCTTATTTCATGAGGCTTAGTAGCCGCAATATGGTGCTGTGTATAACATCCTAACTAGTGCCTTTTTTATCTTTCTTCTGTGTGTGGCGGGTCAGTGCCTTTAGGGGTACATTACATTGACCATGAGTATTTTTTCGCCAATGGCGACCGCGTAAACGTAGTGTTGGCAGGCCACCCACCAGTTGGTCCGACGATCTGGTGAAGGCTGCAGGAAGCGCACAGTCGATCGATGTGGAGATCTTTGGAGGAGGCCTATGTCCAGCAGTGGACGTCTATCGACTGATAATGAATGATGAGGGGTTCCGGCACAACTATTCACGAGACCCACGCCAACCGAACCTGCTCGTGGTGCACCCTGCTAATCAACAGACAAGGCTTTGGTTCCCACCCCACCGCTTTGCGCTATCGGCTGATACTGATGATGATTTTCTACCTCTATTTCCTACTTATAATGCGTGCGTATCGCTTACCATCAGGTGAGCGTTCCGTTCGCGTTAGTGTGTTTGTATTAATTAGTGATTGTGTGTGGTTGGTGGGTGTGTGCGGTGGGCGGTGCAGGTGCGGGTGGGGCGGCTGCGAGCGCGGCGCGCAAGCGGCCGCTGCTGGGTGGCGCGCGCGCCGCCATGTCGCCGACTAAGCGCGCGGTGATCTCGCTGCTGGCGCGCGCCCGCGCCGCCACGCACAAGCACGCGCCCGCCTGGCCCGCGCCGCACGGGCACGAGTGAGTGCACGCGGCCGACCGCTGCGTTTTTATGTAATTTTAGTTCCTTTTCATTTTTTATATTTACCCAACCTACACTAATATTATGTCCTTACGTATGATTTTATATTATCACGCCTTTTTCCCAGCAGGAGTAAACAGAGGTTAATAAATACCCATTTCTCGCCAGATATGGTTAGATTAGCTCCCGTGTAACATAGGACGAGCCTGTTGACATTTTATAAGGGCCACCACACACACACAAAGATGATGTCAGTGTGCGGGTTTCCTCGCGATGTTTTCCTTTACCGTTTGTATCTCGCTGTTGTAAATACACTTCACTTTTTTTATTTTATCATGCTTTATTCCCAGTAGGCGTAGGCAGAGGTGAGTAAACACCCACTATTCGCCAGATGTGGTCAGGTTAGGTCTCATATAACATGAGGCGAGCCTGTTGCCACTTTACTGGGACCAGCACACACACAAAGATGATGTCAGTGTGCGGGTTTCCTCGCGATGTTTCCTTTACCGTTTGTATCTCGCTGTTGTAACCAGAGTTCACAAATGTACATAACTTCATCGGTACATGCCGAGATTCGAACCCGCGACCTTCGGAATCAAAGCCGCACGCTCTAACCATTCTAACATATGAAATTGACGTTTTGTAGGGGAGGAACATAAAGTCAATTTTTGTATTGTAAAATATATTTAATTAATTAAAGTATGGCGCCGTTGTTAGACTTTAGCACTTTGCTATCTCATAGGTAGTTCATTGATCGCTTTACTAAATAAACAATGGGAGGCAAAAATCAATAAACTCTTTGAAGCCGGTTTGGACTGCCGCAGCAGAGTTGAATTTTTTTCCTTGTAAGAACTTGTCCAAATTCCAGAAAAATTGGTAATCTGTTGGGGCAATGTCCTTGAGTACGACGGATGTCGCAGGCATTCCAGTTGTAGCTCATCTGACTTAGTAGTGGTTGTTTGTTGTGCAGTGTGTGGTCTTGAGTTGTCGAAGCAGCAGTGGCCTAGATCAATTGACCAATCTCGGTTGTTTAGCAGCTAGTTCTTCCTTCATGGTTTGCAGCTGCTGACAATAGATATCTGCCGTAATCGTTTGGCCGGATCTTAGAAAGCTGTAGTGAACGACACCGGCGCTAGTCCACCAAACACTCACAAGTAACTTTTAAGGCACTAGGTATAATTGGGAATAGCGAGATCGGTGCTGCGTAATAACATCATTACGAGCGCGATTCTTCCAGGCGTATCACTTACCATCAAGTGAACGTCTCACTCGTTGAATAATATAAAAAAAATATATATTATAATGAACCCTTTTCCGTTTCAGGCACACAGCCCTCCTGCCGCTGATCCGCGACGAGTTCGTAACCGGCGTGGGCGTGAATATCAATTTAGCATAAGCAGATTATTAACTTCGATAATAATTATCTCATATTAATTAATAGTACAATTCATTAAAACTATATAGGTGTGTCGTTGATTGCAGTGTAAAGACTTTACTGAAGTACACTAATGTATAACAGCATCAAGTGAACGTACCCATCGTATATCGCTTCGTACATTAACAGAAGAAAACATATTATTCAATTATGCGACACGACGACGGTCACCTGATAGTGAGTGAGTGAAGATACATGAGATGGTCTTGTCTCTTTACCCCATTAATGTCATTAGCTACAGCGCCTTTCAAACCTGAACACAGTCATATTTGCACGGGCGCAGTGCTGCATTGGTACTTATGTAGACGATCTCCGTCAATGTAGACTTACCACCAGTAATACTTTCAGTAACATCTGACTGCTGTAAAGGATATCTGAACATTTGAAGGCTTCATTCAACATACGTGTACACAGTAAGGATTATTTACTATCACCCGATTAGCTTCTATCAGTATTCACATATAAAATACCTGTCTTACATGCTTCAAAGTCGTATCGTTACTGTAAATATTATATTATATGAAAGTGCTCATCTAATTATGTATATTTAATTAGGTAATCAACTTCTTAGTCAATTTCTATGAGACCCCTAAATTTATTTAAGGCTTTTTTTACCTCTTAAGCGAAAGGACCACGGTGTATTTAAATAATTTTACCCCTAGGCCTTCTAGAGTTGTACATAATAATATTTATTGTTCGTGTGTATATTAGTATAAGTGCAGACGGTGTTACCAAAGCGAAAATTAAAAAAAAATATATTACATAGAAAGAACAATATAGAAATTATATTTATTCCAATATATAAAAACAATAGGAATTATACGTTTAATTTTAAATTACATAAACATTATTATAATAATTAAGTGATAAATAATCGATTCGCGATATAACATTTAATAATATAGATATATGAAATATATACAATATTTTAAAGCACCACATTTAATATCACGTATTTATTTTAATAATTAAATCGAAATATTTGACACCAGCACCGAGTGAAATGAAATTATTATAATATTAATATTATTATCGCTCATCAACTCACGCGGAAAGAATATATTAAAAAAATATAATATATGTACTATTAATATTGATTAAATTTAAAAATATAAATATTAAAGTTGTTTTTCTATAAAAATTAAACAGTTTTCTTTTTATTTTATTACTAAGAATAAATATAAAATCTTAATAATAAATTATTAAAATATTTTTTAGATATAAAAATTATGAGATGATTAAAAATAAATTTTCAAATTATTATAGTAAAATATTATAATATAATATGATATAATAGCGTTATATTCTCGTCTGTGTTTTGTGATATAATTATAATTAAATATATTTAAAAATCACTAGTAAAATGGTATAGAGGGAAATAAACTGCATGTCCTCATGCACTGGGCAGCGCACACTAGTTCCCGGATCACGATGAAGACCAGCAGCAAATGGAGTCCACACTCGGCTGGTGGAGTACCAACCTAGATTACTATTAGCACTACCTAATTGTGGATGATGAAGACGAGTGACTGTGCAGTAGTAAGCTGTTACTAAATCTAGTAATGGTTCCATCGCTAACCTCACCAGCAGCCACTGGTCCAATCCTTGAGAGCAATTTGTTTTATTACTATTTAGTATCATCACATAAATAAAGATTATTGTCAGTATTTCATTTGTTTTTTTTTTTATTATTAATACACTCTCATATATATTCTATTCCTATTCTTTTTATTACTTCCCCCTGAATCTTTTATTGTGACGATCTTTTTAAATATCCCACTGCTGGGACTTATACTTCTAAGATAGTCAAGGTTCCCATCAAGGGTTGTGCGAGATATTCACCTGATGGTAAGTGATACACCTATAACAACGTGGTGATAGAACAGTATACACTACACCATATTGTGCTCGTCGCCTTGAGACATCAGATGTTGTCTCGTTACCTCAGTAATTACAGCTACGCCTTTCAAACCGGAACACAGTGCTGTATGTCGGCTGCGATAGGAGCTGCGGTGGTGCCCACCTAGACGGCTTCCGGCAACAGAAACCTGTCAGCAAAGTTCAAGAAATGATCTTGAAAGCTTAGGCTGAATATGATTCGAACCCGTGCCTCTTCGAGGTATACTTTATAAACTGAGCCATCACTTAGTTTTACGTATAAATAAATATGATAGATATATTCCTGTTTAGGAACTGATCTATGAACTAAACAAATCCTCTTTTCCGTTTTTAATTCAGTGCTTTCTATTAAAGGTATCCTTCTAATAGTATAAAGCGGACATCAACTGTTCGTATATATTTTTATTATATTAACGATACGCTTAAAGGGTTGAAATTAAATTTTATTTAGAACAAATGTTCGTTAAAAGCATCCCCATTTTATACTTTTTTTCTCTCTCACAATTCTATTTTGAGCGCTTTGATATCGTCAAATTTCATTACGACGCCGTAAAGTAACAAAGGAAGCAGATTTAGCTCGAAACTTGAAATATGACTAAGAACTAAATAATGCTCTCAATTCTTACTATTTTATAGTATTCATATAAATATATATGTATTTGTCTATACAATTAAGTGACGAGTTGATTGGGATGTTCACCTGATGGTGAGTGATACGCCAGTCCATAACAACGTGGCGCTAGTTACAATGTTGTATACTCCACTCCACCACATTGCGCTCGTCGCCTGATACATAGAAGTTGAGTCCCGTTACCTGAGTAACCACACTAGCCACAACACCCCCCAAACCATCTACATGATCTCCGGTAACAGACGTACCACCAGTAAGTATACGCCAATACCCATCATCAGCTGATTAACCTCCACTGCAAACATAGGTCTCCTATAAATATACACTAGCTGTTCCCCGTCTAGCTTTGTTGGCCGTAACATAAAATTAGACTTGAAATATTCCTTGAAAGCAACCGCAACCACAAATGATTTTCTATAGCAACCGTTACTATAGCAACCGTATAAATAATACCAAATGGAAAAGTGTGTGAAAGTCAATTAGATACAAAATGATGAAGGATCTATGAAATTTAAAAAATAAATGCTCTGTAATCATAATCAGTCAGTAATAATAATTTCAATATTGTATTATAATTAAAAATATAATTAGCTATTATTATATCATTTTTTATTAATTTATTATTAAAATACAGATAAATTTCAAATATATTTTTTGTAATATAATTATATTATATATTAAATATGACTTTATTTTTTTATTTATTTTTATTTATAAATAAAACATCTTTTTTTCACAAGAAATCTTTATTTTAATTAGATTTCGTGTAAAAATACTGATAAATAGACTATACTTTTATTTTTTTTAAATAAATAGAACAGGCTGTATTGACAAGGCCGTAGACTTATAACTGGTATTAAAAAAAAAATAGATACATTCAACGACTTTATAACGAATACGTTATATATTCGTTATTTTTTGTCGTTATAATCAATGTTATTAAAGCTAAATAGTTGTTATATTAAAATATTTTTGAGATGTTTTATTCTAAACCAACTAAATACTGTTTACTTTCAAACTGTTATTTCTTTGAAAGAATATTATCTTGAAAAAACATTAAATATGTTAGAAACAATTCCATTTTTTTTTTTATTTAAATGAGCAACGATGGGACGTTTACCTGGTGGTGAGTGATGTGCTTGCTCATAACAACGCGGCGCTAGTTAAGGCGTTACTAAGCTCCGCACTGCGCTCATCGCTTTGAGAGAAATTGTTAAGTCTCGTAGTTGTGGTATTGGAGCTCAGTGGCCGTGGCTTGGTAACCCACGATGAAGCTATGTGAAACCCACTCAGTCGACCCAAGGCTCCAGGTGAGCTCAATCAGCTCATCTCGGATGTCTACCGGTGGGCTGCGAAGGCAGACTCGGACTGCTTCTCTTAGTCATGGCAGGGTCGGTCGATTCTGGCGCGTGCTTACAGAGGTGCAGGGTATTCTATCCTGAGGTGAGGCTAACCGGTACAGTCGGCACCGGCGGTGGGAAAGAGGTATGCCAAAACTTTTCCGTGGCCCCGCGGAAAATCAAAAGGAAAAGAAAAAAAGAAGCGACGACGGAACATCGTGAGGGTTTCAGTTGGTGCATGCCGCCGTCCACGCGGGGCAATGACAGTTATGCGAAAGCATTTCCTCTCAAAGAAAACCAAAAAAAAATTATTGGTCGGCAACCTTTTGAGTCTGAAGATCAAATATCACAATTAACAATATTTCAAGATATTGAAGGAGCCGCAAAAATTTATCTTACTGTAGCTTACTGGGGTAACGAGACTCTACGTAACTCTCAAGCGAGGGGTGGTATGTATATACATTACAACGTGGTGCTAGTAAGATTAAGTGTTTACTATCTTTCCAACGTACGTAGTGTATTATAAAATCGAATAATTATGTTTACAATTTTAAAATTAGAATGTCCTGATTCACTTCGCAATCCATTTTCGAATCTTCGCTCTCAGAATGTGTTGCGCGGTAACACACACAAGATGGCGTCGTGTGTACATACATACATACATATAATAGGGGGACCGGAAAGTAATGTCGTTTCTGCGCATGCCAATACTTGATTGTCATTTGTCAGCTCATTGTTTTGTTCAGAGGCGTACCAAAGACATTGTGAGGTTATAGTGATTTCTTTACTTATAGACAATTGAATTACAATTTTTTTTTGTAATTTTGGGTAAAATGGCCAGCCAAATACCAGAAGAGGTACACATCCGGCATTGCATGCTCTTTGAGTTTCGCAAGGGAAATAACGCAACAGTTGCTACCAAAAACATTTGCGATGTTTATCCAAATGCACTGGACATTCGTAAATGCCAAAGGTGGTTTTCCAAGTTCAAATCGGGTAATTTTGATCTTTCCGACTCGTATCGATCAGGAAGACCATCAGCGTTAGATAACGACGTGTTAAGGGCGGAAGTGGAAGCAAATCCGTGTCAGACGATCGAGGAATTGTCAAACAGTCTCAACAAACCTTGGTCGACCATCCAAGAACATTTGAAGCAGATTGGAAAAGTAAGCAGAGCAGGTGTTTGGGTCCCGCATAATCTGTCCGAACAGAATAAGGCTAACCAATCAATCACATGCAACTTATTGCTTCAACGACACAACACAGAAGCGTTTTTTGATCGCTTGATCACAGGAGATGAGAAATGGGTCCTGTATGATAACGCAAAAGGCAGTGTCTCTCTCCAAATGAAATCCCTCGAGTACTGCTAAGCCAGGTTTACACCCCAAAAGCGCTTTTGTGTGTTTGGTGGAGTATTCGCGGCATTGTTCATTTTGAATTACTGAAACCTGGAGAAACTGTTACTGCAGACCTCTACAGCGAACAATTGCAGCGAGTCAATCAATCTTTAATTGAAAAGTGGCCAGCGATTGTCAACCGAAAAGGCGTCATTCTCCAACATGACAATGCAAGACCGCACTGCGCAAGGCGAACTCTAGAAAAATTAATGAATTGGGGTGGGAGGTGCTGCCTCATCCACCATATTCGCCCGATGTTGCACCATCGGATTTCCACTATTCCGAGCGCTGCAACACTTTTAAGTGGCAAAACATTTGCAAATTTGGATGATATCCAAAATGCCATCTCTAGATATTTTGCCGAAAAACCAATTAATTTTATCGATCAGGGATTGAAAATTTACTCACTAGATGGCAAAGGTTATTGACAATGATGGGAATACATCATTGATTAAAATAAAGACTCGTTAAAATGTATGTGTTTGTATTTAGCGTAAGAAAACGACATTACTTTCCGGTCCCCTAATATATCACGCCTCGTTCCCAGCGGGGTAGGCAGAACCACCTCTCTCCACCTGCTACGATCCTGGCACACCTCCTGCTTTCCATCTTTGAGAAAGGTTCATGTATCGCTCGTCGAGCCAGGTAAGCGGATCCGGCTTTTGATATTCTGATTGACGAGAAACCGTTTGCCGGCTCTGTGTTCGATTTTTCTAACTATTCGGTTTTATATTTCGTTAATCTTCTTTCATCCATTCTTTTCGACATGGCCGAACCATCTAAGCATCCCTTTCTCTATCCTTGTCACTACATCTTCACCCACACCGCACCGCTTCCTTATCACACTGTTCACTTTGTCCATCCGTTTCACTCCAGTTATACTTCTCAGGCTTCTCATCTCCACAGCATTAATCCTACTTTCATGTTTCTTCTGCCATACCCAACATTCACTACCCATTTTTTGCCTTCGAAGTGCTTAGGGACCAGCACGCCTCTATGCACAGCCAGTCATTGCACTTTGTGAAACACGTTCCGGCTACTCATAAAGTTATGAAGTGCCCCATTGACTTGATTCCCTTTAAAACTCTTCTTTCAATATCACCATCACACTTGCCATCTCTCGTAAACTGTGAACCCAGATATACAAATTCTTTCACTTGTTCCACTTTTTGTCCCTCAATCATAATGTCACAGTTTGTCATACATTCTTCTCTTTCAAAACCATTACTTTCGTCTTGCTTACATTCACTTTCATTCCTTTGCTTGTTAAAGCTCCATGCACCATGTCGACCATCGCTTGCAACTCCCTCTCCGATGATGACAATAAAACTTGATCATCTGCGTATAGGAGGCACTTGACGGTCAACTCATTCATTCTTAGTCCATACTCACTATCTTTCAAATCTTTCAAGCAATTGTCTAAAATAGGTTAAACAGCCACGGCGAGGCCACACATCCCTGTCTAACACCCTTCTGGATGCTAAACCAGTCTGAGTAAGCTCCGTTTATCCTGATACAAGCACTAGAACCCTCATAAAGTGATTTCAATGCTCGTATCAGCGTGCTGTTCACCCCATAAGCAGACAATATGGACCACAATTCATTCCTCACCACTCTGTCATAGGCTTTTCCAAATCTACGAAAGCGCAATAGACCTTTTGGCTATGTGCCAAACATTTTCGGTTATGCTACGTAAGGAAAAGACCTGGTCCATGCATCCAATTCCACTTCTAAATCCTGCTTGTACATCCCAAATTTTCTCTTCAGTTTCATTCATCACTCTTTTTAATCAGTATCTTTGCATACAGTTTGCCGACGACGCTCAGTGAGCTAATGCCACGATAGTTTTACAGTCTTGCTGTGACCCTTTTCCTTTATATACCGGAACGATTACGGCTTTGCACCAGTCATCTGGCACTTTGCCGCTCTTCCAACAAAGATTGAAAAGGTAGTACAGCTGACTAGCTACCACGCCCTGTCAGCTCTCAGCATCTCGACCGTAATCCTATCATATCCTGCAGGCTTACCCAACTTCATACTATTCATTGCATCTAAAATCTCTTTCATACTAATATTACTTTCATCCCCACTCTCAGTTTGACCCCTACCGGGATTTGGCACATGTATATCTTCTTCCTCGAATAAACTTTCAAAATATTTCCTCCACCTCTTTAGGATACATTCTTCACCTGCCACAAAGCTTCCATTCTGGTTCCTGATTTCGTCATGTGTAGACGATTTAATGCTTTCACTGTGAAACCTCTTTTGAGACAGGTGAATTGGATTATATTGATTAATTGGATTATACGAGCTATTAGTTTTCTAATAAAAAAAAATTATTGGAGAGAAGTCTCTCTCCAATGGTATTTTAAATAATTGAGGTAGTCACCCCAACTTTCTCACTAAAACGTGCAGTGGTCTCTCTCCAATCATCAGTTAGTGGTGGCAGGTTCCTGTTGACAGTCTAAGTAGGTACCACAGTAATAGGAGATACGATAGAAAGGAACAAAACAAGGTTGTAAAAAAAATTTAAATAATAAAAAGTGAAGTTAGAACCAGAATGCAAAAGTTAAATTAAAGAATAAGAAAAAAAAAAAAGAAGAAATAGGAAATGGATGACAAAAGGAATGATTTTATTTCGGGCTACTAAGGGATGATTTGTTCCAAGTATCGACGAGGCGGCGATGTCTTCACTCAGCGAGAGGTATGAAAGAAGGAAATGAAATGGACAATGCTAGAAGAGAAAAGTATGAAAGATAAGTTACGGAATGAAAGAAAAGAAAGGACGAAAGGAGAGTACGAAGTAAACGAAAGAAATAAGTTAGGGATGATAAGTGAAAGATGTAAAAATAAAGGCCCTGACCCACTGCACGCAGGGGGACGATATAAAAAAAAATAGATACCACAGCAGCATCTATTGGAGCGACTAAACAGTAGTGTGCAAATATTACCGTAAACCGGTTTGAAAGGCGTTGTATCTAGTGTACTTACTGGGGTAACGATACTCAACATTAATGTCTGAAGGCGACGAGCGCATTGTAGCGCAATGTAACATCCTTACGTATCACTTACCATCAGGTGAACGTATGAATTAAAAAAAAATAGGTAATAGTTAAAGTATATACATAACACGAAGTATATAATAGAGTTGCTATTTTACAGACCTTAACGGTTCTCAAATGTACCATTAATTCATTACCTGTCACCACCATGATGTTTCTACCAGGAACACACGATGAAGGTTTACCATCAAGACATTCAGATTTGGGTGAAACATAATTTATAACTTTTACGTTGGAACAGTTAACAACGTCAATAATGATGTTATGTATTCATCCGAATATAAAATGGATACATTAATATTAATATAAATGAATTATTCAAGAGTTCGCGTCACTGTTCCGCTCCAATGGACTGTATCGCGAATGTTAAGCGACGGCGGGGCGGGGTGCGCTGGACGTTCTGCTGATGGTAAGTGACTCGCCGGAGCATAAGCTGACTGTACACTGCATCACACTTTACTCAACTTCAGAAATGTTAAATCTCATCGAGGCAGTATCAGCGCCGCTGAAACCTGAATGCGATATTTGAACAATCGGCACGCTAACTGCTTACCATCAGGCTGGCCTGTTTGGTACTATATTGGTATAAAACATTAAAAAAGAGACAGTGATATTTGATGGTAGACGTGCGGTGGTACTCATCTAAAATTACCACCAGATGAAATTTGTTACCGCAGTAATTTCGCAGTGTGATCACTAATCTAAATAGTTTGTAATAAATCAGACAGTATCACACGGAACTTATCAGGTCTTTTTTTTATGTGTCCAGCAGAGACTTTTTTAATTAGCTCCACATTCTGGAGCGTGTCCAAATGGCACCGTTGGGATGCGTACTACCGCCGGCGATGTCAGGTGGGTGGAAACTGTGAAACACTTCATATTTTTATTATACCAGCACAAACGCAGACGTGAACACTAACGCAAACGTTAACACCAACGCTAACGCCAGCTTCAGCGTGAGAGCCAGTTCGATCGTCGGCTCCGACGCAGAGCGCCAGCTCCGGCGTGGGGAGCCAGTTCAGTCGTCAGCTCCGACGCAAACGCCAGCACCAACGTGAAACCAGTTCAGTCGTCAGCTCCGACGCCAGACGCCAGCACCAGCGCTAGCGCCAGCTCCAGCGTAGAGCCAGTTCAGTCGTCAGCTCCAGTAGGCGCCAGCTCCAGCGTAGAGAACCAGTTCAGTCGTCGGCTCCGACGCAGGCGCCAGCGCCAGCGCTAGCGCCAGCTTCAGCGTGAGAGCCAGTTCGGTGTGAAACCAGTGATGCAGAGCCGCCAGCTCAGCGTGAGAGCCAGTTCAGTCGTCAGCTCCAAAACCAAACGCCAGCACCAGCGCTAACGCCAGCTTCAGCGTGAGAGCCAGTTCAGTTGTCGGCTCCAGTGCAGGCGCCAGCACCAGCGCTAGCGCCAGCTTCAGCGTAGAGCCAGTTCAGTTGTCAGCTCAATGCAGGCGCCAGCTCCAGCGTAGAACCAGTTCAGTCGTCAGCTCCGACGCAGGCGCCAGCGCCAGCGCTAGCGCCAGCTTCAGCGTAGAGCCAGTTCGGTGTCAGCTCCAGCGCAAACGCCAGCACCAGCGTAGAGCCAGTTCAATCGTCAGCTCCAGCGCAAACGCCAGCACCAGCGTAGAAACCAGTTCAGTCGTCGGCTCCAAAACCAGCGCCAGCACCAGCGCTGGCATGGCTTCGGCGTGAGCCAGTTCAGTTGTCGGCTCCAGAGCCAGAGCGCCAGCGCCAGCGCTGGCGCCAGCTTCGGCGTGAAACCAGTTCGATCGTCGGCTCCGACGCAGAGCGCAGCACCAGCGTAGAGAACCAGTTCGATCGTCGGCTCCGACGCAGACGCCAGCACCAGCGCTAGCGCCAGCTTCGGCGTGAGAACCAGTTCGATCGTCAGCTCCGACGCAAACGCCAGCACCAACGTGAGAGCCAGTTCGATCGTCGGCTCCGACGCAGAGCGCCAGCACCAGCGCTGGCATGGCTTCGGCGTAGAGCCAGTTCAGTTGTCGGCTCCAGTACAGGCGCCAGCTCCAGCGTAGAGCCAGTTCAATCGTCAACTCCGACGCAGAGCGCCAGCACCAGCGCTAACGCCAGCTTCAGCGTAGAGCCAGTTCGGTGTCAGCTCCAGTAGGCGCCAGCACCAGCGCTAACGCCAGCTTCAGCGTAGAGCCAGTTCGGTTGGCTAAAACCGGGCCCTTAGACGCCAACGCCAGCGTGAGAACCAGTTCGATTGTCGAAACCAGCGCAAACGCCAGCACCAACGTGAAACCAGTTCAATCGTCAACTCCGACGCAAACGCCAGCGCCAGCGTGAGAGCCAGTTCAGTCGTCAGCTCCGACGCAGAGCGCGCGCCAGCACCAGCGGCGAAACCAGTTCAATCGTCAGCTCCGACGCAAACGCCAGCGCCAGCGTAGAGCCAGTTCAATCGTCAACTCCGACGCAAACGCCAACACCAGCGTAGAGAACCAGTTCAATCGTCAGCTCAACGCAAACGCCAGCACCAGCGCTGGCATGGCTTCGGCGTGAGAGCCAGTTCAATCACGTCAGCTCCGACGCAAACGCCAACACCAACGTGAGAGCCAGTTCGATCGTCGGCTCCGACGCAAGCGCCAGCACCAACGTGAAACCAGTTCAATCGTCGGCTCCGACGCAGGCGCCAGCACCAGCGTGAAACCAATTCGATCGTCAGCTCCGACGCAAACGCCAGCACCAGCATTGAAACCAGTTCAATCGTCGGCTCCGACGCAGAGCGCCAGCACCAGCAGCGTAGAGCCAGTTCAGTCGTCAGCTCCGGCGCAGGCGCCAGCACCGGCGTGAGAGCCAGTTCAGTCGTCAGCTCCGACGCCAGACGCCAGCACCGGCGTGAGAGCCAGTTCGATCGTCAGCTCCGACGCAGGCGCCAGCACCGGCGTGAAATTGATTTCAATCGTCCAGCTCCAGCGCAGAGCGTCAGCACCAGCGTGAGAACCAGTTCAATCGTCAGCTCCGACGCAAACGCCAGCACCAACGTAGAAACCAATTCAATCGTCAGCTCCGACGCAAACGCCAGCACCAGCGTAGAAACCAGTTCAATCGTCAGCTCCAGCATAGACGCCAGCACCAGCGTAGAGCCAGTTCGATCGTCAGCTCGACGCAAACGCCAGCACCAGCGTGAAACCAATTCGATCGTCAGCTCAACGCAAACGCCAGCACCAGCGTGAAACCAGTTCAATCGTCAGCTCCAGTAGGCGCCAGCTCCAGCGTAGAGAACCAGTTCAGTCGTCAGCTCCAAAGAGCAAACGCCAGCACCAGCGCTAACGCCAGCTTCAGCGTAGAGCCAGTTCAATTGTCGGCTCCAATGCAGAACGCCAGCACCAGCGCTAGCGCCAGCTTCAGCGTGAAACCAGTTCAGTTGTCGGCTCCAGTGCAGGCGCCAGCTCCAGCGTGAGAGCCAGTTCGATCGTCAGCTCCAGCGCAGGCGCCAGCACCAGCGTGAAACCAGTTCAATCGTCAGCTCCGACGCAAGCGCCAGCACCAGCGCTGGCATGGCTTCGG